>JAECWM010000090.1:0-143674 GCA_018150695.1 Drosophila oshimai
ATGTTTGCGCTCCAGCAGACAAAGGCAGTGAGTTCATTCTTAAGTAAGATGAAAATCACTAACCGACTTCCAACCTTCTCAGCATCTGGCAGCTGTTGCGCCACCTATGACAATGCGGTTGTCATTGTGGCCGCCGTGCGAACACCGAGCAACTTCCGAGGGGAGGAGCTGAAGCTCACGGGCATGGTAGTGGACGAGCTGGTCAAGCGAACCGCCGTGCCACGCGAAGAATACAAAAAGCTTATCATATGCTCCTCCTCCAAGACTTCGGCTTCAGAGTGCAAGGATCAGCTGTCCAGCGTGGCCAAGGAAGTGGGTCTTAAGTGCGAGACCCTCGCCTTTCAGGACGACGTCTGCTCCATTAGCGGTCTCGAAATAACGCTGGACTCCCTGCAACTTGGTGGTGAGCAATGCATCATTACTGGCGACACCCGATGCCAGGTTGTCGAACCGGAACATGGCGTGCTGGCTAGCGAACTGATGTTCGTGCAGGAGCCCCGGTTTCGTAAGCGAATAGAGACGGAACCGGCAACTTCATCCGCCAACATAGCTCCCACGTCGGGCGCTGCTGCTCTCGCCTGGACCACACTACAGACAGCCCATCGACTTCACCTCCAACCGCTCGCCCTGTTGCGCGAGTTTGCCGTGGAGCTGGACCACGAGCATACGATTTTCCGACTGATGGACAGACCTCCCATTACTCCCACTGAAATCTACACCTGGAACATGGTTACCGGCGTTCAAAAGACAATACCGGACAGCATACTTGGTGATCTGCATGCCAACCGCCTGTGCACGCACGACTTTAAGCGAGTAACAGCTAGCCATTTGCTCACGCACCTGGTCCATTCTCTTCCTTTAGGCGGACTGGGAAGCGCCTTTATGGGCATGCCAGATGGCCGCTCCATGGTCATGGTTCTCGAAAAGATGTGCGTTTTTATTGTGATTCTGTGTTGGTTTTTACTGATCCGAATTAGTCTTTCAGGGTGCCCAGTATTGCTCAGCTGGGGGACTTGCCGCCGCTGCTCACTTTGTATACAAGAGATCCTTGTCCTTTGTGCGATGAGCTGGTGGACCGGTTGGAGCAGGGTTTTGCTGGAAAATACCGTCTGGAGAAAGTTCATATCGACCGCAAGGAAAATCTTCGGTTCCTGCGCCTCTTTCGGCATGATATTCCTGTTCTTTTTTTCAACGGACAGTTCCTTTGCATGCATAGACTGAACGAGGAGGCCCTGAAGGAGCGGCTAGAAGCAATAAACCGATCGTACTGAGACTTAAGCAAAATTCTAAAGTTTTCAAGGCTTAACAAATTTAAGGAAGGTTAATAAAAAGGATTTCTGCTTCAAATCTGATCACCTTTGATTTTTTATTTTAAGCACAAAACTCGCAGAAGTATAAATTCTTAACTTTATCCAGTTTGATATCGGTTGTTTGTGTTTTTAATGTGGATAATAATAATAATGTTTAATGTGGATATAATCATGTCTCTCAAACCGCTCTCGGAATGTGAAATATATATTTCCATTTCACACTTAGCGTTTACTCAATAATTTATGTCTTCACTATGCTTAATGTAACTTTATTCAATGTTACTTTGGTTGGGTTTTTCTTGACAAACAATGTCTTCATAAAAACCTGGGTGTGCATTTGTCCACAAACTCTGGTTTAAGCTTACATATCGTTAATTTCGCCTTCAACTTGATCTTAACCATTTCAAACTTAAGGAGTTCGATGACTCGAATAATTAATGACATTTCCATATTCTTAATGTGATATATATAATTGTCTAGACATGTCTTGCTTAAGTCAAATTTTAATAAACTGTTAACTTTTTGTCCAGACCTGAAGTTTTCTTCTATTTGCCATTCAAACTCTGTTTTAAAGATCACATATCGTGTGGTTTGGCAATATAGAATTAGATAGCCTGCTGGCTATCTTATAAAAATTATGTGAAAATAAACAATTAGAAACCAGAATACATAATCTCGATTTGCGTATTTTCAATCTTGGACTCCTTTTGAAATCTAAAAGTTTGAAAAAGAGGTTTCCCGAGTACTAGATTTTCGTTACTAATGCCTTTTTTAAGTTTTAAAAAAAAGGAGTAATACATTTGTTAAGCCACTTGTATTCACGATTTCTTAAAACTGGCCAGACTTACATCTGTGTAGATATTTTCAATACAAACCTCATTTATTTATGCCACTTCTCTCTAGCATTACAAATTTGTGCACCACAGAGTTTCGCGGGGTATACAGAAGAAGCTAAATTTAGTGGTTCTAGATTTTATAGTGCCCAAGAACTCGACGTCCGTACGGACAGACACACATTTGCAACGGTCGCAGTAATTCTTTATTCTTTAAGTAACGAAAATAAAAACTAAGGTACCCTTAAAACTACCAACTTTATAACTTTAAGTGAAACATCACAAAGTGTGCACATTGTTTTTTACATGACTGTTTAATTTTTTTAGAAAATAAGTACCGTGCGGTTTTTTCGCCACACAATAAAACTAAAGTTGTCTGAATAGTTGTAAGCGAGCTTAAAATATTTCGCCCATAGGCTTTATGGTGATTTCGTGAACCTTTTGGTAGGGAAGAGAAATGGTAATTATGTAAATATTTAGAGAAAACGGGTAATTTCTACCTGAACTTGGGGTGGAGTCCGAAGGGCGTACAACACAGCATCCGCAATGTTTGCTGGTTCCAACCTGGCCATGTCCTTTACGTAGAAATGAATCTCCTCTGGGAAGATGTTCGTGTTCACCGCCCCAGGACATATGCCAGTCACCCGGATTTTGTTGGTGTGCAGCTGGAACTCCTGACGATACGTCTCCGTGATAGCCGTTATGGCGAATTTGGTGGCCGGATAGATATTAAACGAGGGCAGCACGTCAATGAAGTTGAGCACCTGTTGTCCGGCGATGCTGTTGATAATGATTACGTGGCCCTCGCCACCCCTCCGTTTCATGTTATTAAAGGCCTCTCGTGTGCACCAAATCACAGCCATCACATTGGTGTCAAGGACTTCCCTAAGTTTCTGAGTGTTTCCCGGAGTGACAAGTTCCGTCTCCCGCGTGATGCCAGCATTATTCAACAGCACGTCGGCACCCTCCAGCTCACGTTCGATCCACTGAAAGGAGCTGAGTACTTGTTCTTCCTTCGAAACATCGCACTGTCGCGGTATGAAGTTGGCCTGCAGGTGCGAGGGCAGGCTTTCCCTAATCTCCTTCAGCTTCGCCTCCCGACGTGCTAAGCCCACCACCCTTAGCCCAGCACCGATCATGGCCCGAGCACAAGCAGCTCCTATTCCACCGCTGGCACCCGTCACCACAGCGAGTTTGTTCTGCCAGCGTTCCATGCCGTCTGATGAATGACGAGCTGGGCAAGCCGCAAGCCAACACTAAGAACCCCAGGAGAACTTGCTTGGCTTCGAAATACGTAATTAAGGTTAATCTCTAGCGACCAAATGCGATGGCTGGTGAGTTTGATGAGAATAGTGAATCGTGGCTTGAACCGAAGTTCAAAGATGCATGAAATAATTTATGTTTCTTTTTATACCACTGCAGACTATTTTAATTTTAGTCTGATGTTTGTAACGCAGAGAAGGAGGCATTCAGACCTTATAAAGTATACTTATCAGCGTGACGAGTTGATATAGCTATGCCTGTCGGTCCGTCTGTCTGTTTCAGTTATCTTTTTTCGCTAAGTTTAAGACCTATGAAATTAACACTTTTCCAATTTTTTTTTATGTGTTTTCTGGTTTTGTAAACTTGGTTCGCTCAGTGGGACCCCTATAAACTTAAAACTTTTCCAATTCGAAATTGTGTGTACAAGTGCGATAAAAATGTATTGCGCTCGAAAGCAGGCAACACTTTTTTTTAAATAGGGCAATGAGAATCGAGAAACCCGATTATAGCGTCCTATCTTGTTTTAGTCTGATGTTTGTAACGCATAGAAGAAGGCATTTTCGACCCTATAAAATATACATATATATTCGTGATCAGTTGATAAAGCCATGTCCGTCTGTCTGTTTCAGTAAGTTTCTTTCGATCAGTGTAAGACCTATGAACATCAAACCGTCTGTCTGTTTCAGTACGTTTTTTCACTCAGTTTAAGACCTATCAACTTACAACTTTCCCAGTCTCTTTTTTTATGTCCAAGTAAGTAGTTTAAAAATCTTATAGCTGATATTTAAATCGATATACCGTTTTTTAATAGTCTAAAATCTTTCAACTTAAAATTTTTTTTTTTTTGCCAAAAGTGTGGATAATCATTTTAGCTTATCTAAAACGGAACTAACTGTATTAAAAATACTTCGAGAAACTTAACGAAATGAATTTTTTTTTTTTCTTTAAGAACTTTATTATATTTAATATTGTCCGGAAAAGCAACATATCTAAAAAGTTAAAAAATTTTGTGTACTTTTTAAATAGGTTCGATGATTACTATCATTACTTGGCCAAACCCTCAACCAACAAAATATTTTAAAAAATATATATACGGTTCTTATGGTACGAATAACTATAAAATTCGCTGTATTAAAAACAAAAACTTTTTAAAATACTTCAAAAGGTTTTTATCTAGTTCAGTAAGACAACATTACTTATTCCAGGTTAATTAAAACTTGTAACGGTGTGTATCGGCTTCGGCAACCTGGTTACAAAAAACCAACAACAAAATACATGAAAAAACAAATATGAAAAAATTCGCTATTAGTGCGGGTAATTCCTGTTTCTTCTATATTTTTGCGATAAATTAGTTACCCTCTTTAAAAACATGTTTGCTGAACCCCCTTCAGCTAATGTATCAGCCTACTATCATGCAAACTCAGAACAGTTTAAAGCGCCCTCTCTCAAAAGAGAAAAGTTGCCAGTCTGCATATTTTGTTAGGGAACAATAAGGGAAATTAATTCAAACCGCATTTGTAGACAGGAAATTTCATTGAAAATGGAAATCCGAAATGTTATCAAATCCACTTTTTAGAAAATTGGAACAGGCTGTAGATATTTTAGCCGATATTCGAATCATTACATTTCCAAAATACATATGGACGTTTTTCTCCAGCACTAAAAATGTGGATAACCACTTTAGCTTATTTAAACCGTACAGTATTAACGTGGGCGTAACGAAAGGGGCGTGGTCTGGTTTTTTATTAATTTTGATCTGAACGCAACTACTAAAAAAGTTAAACAATTTTGTGTACTTTTCAAATAGTTATATTACTATTTACTTGGCTAAACCCTCAACAACAAAATATTTTTAAAATTATAGATATTTCTTACCGTAAATAACTATAAAATTCGCTGTAAAAAACAAAAACAAAATACTTTAAAATGTTTTGCACAGTAAGACAACAACTATCCTAGGTTAATTAAAACTTGTTGGTGTGTACGCACCTGGACAAAAAAACAACAACAAAATACATGAAAAAAAAAAGTAAAGTAACAATTTTAGGTTGGTTTTACGTAGCTTATTTTTTTGTGTGTATTACGTAGTATATCAAATTTTCGAAACGAAAGGACGTCTTTTTTCTCTAACGAACTTTCGCACGAATTCATTAAAAATAAATTCTGTAAAATTAGTTTTTAATTTTATCACAGTTGCCGCTCAAGGTCTAATCGATAGTATCGAGCTTACTATCGATGCATGGTACAACTGTGCTCACATCACTAAAAAAATAAAAAACTAAGAATTGGCTGCAGGTGTTACAATTTTTATAAAATTCGTAGCGAAAATAATTGGTTTAGGTCAATTAATCAAAGAAGAATCACTTGTCAGCGAAAATGGCACAAATGGACATGGAATTAAAGAAGGTGAACGGCCGGCACGTCGCCCAAAGGGGAAAGCCGACGGGAAGCGCGTGTTTCCCAGAATAACTTACTCATTAACTACTGCTTTTGCCCGGCAGGCCTTCACCGAGATGCAGATTAACAAACTGGAGACCACCAAGAAGATCAACATGATCGACATGAAGTGCGACATGGTCAAAACGGGCAAACACAAGTACCAGCTGACGGAAAAGGGCACAAGCAGCCTCTCCGACGACACAAGGTTACTGAGTATACATTAACTAGTTTGTAAAGATCTTATTCAACTGCCTTTTCTCAGAGTTTATCAGTCCGTGGGACGCATGTTTCTGCTCACCGATGTGCAAAACATGCGCGAGGACCTGAAGGCCAAGCAGGACAAGTGCGACAAGGCGATAGAACTGCTCGAGAAAAAGAAGGAATTCCTGCAGAAGTCGCTCAAGGATCAGGAGGACGGTCTGCGCGAGCTGGTTCAGCAGCGCAAGGAAGCCGACCTAGCGGCAAAATAGATTCCATCCCTTCATTCAAACCATAACAGAACGCAATTCGCTTATTTATTTTCAATATACTCGTCTAAATTGAAGTTTGCGTAACTGACAAACTCGTTACCCAGATTGCGTTCGTGTTCCGGTCGAAAGCTGCACTTCACCACGGGAAGGCAAGCGGTCAGCCAGGGCTCCACCACCTCCCCGGAGCAAAATATCAGCTTGCTTTCAGTGGGGTCGCGCTGCAACTTGGTAATTATTTCAGAAATTTTGGCGATGCACTCCTGGGACAGGAACGGCGGATCTGCCACTATCAGGTCGTACTGCTTGTGGTGCTCTTTAAGATAGTTTGGATTGCTGTCTATGCAGTTAATGTCGTAGTGCACAAAGTCCTTGCCATAGGCCTCAAATCGCTGATCGTATTCAAAGATGTTGACTGGAAGAAAAGGTGATTACCGTCACTTGTCAGACCCTGGCCCGCTTCCTTACCCTGGTCATGGATGGTTCTGATGTCTTTGTAAAGCGATGGGCAGGAGAGTAGTGCTATTTGAAAGTCCCCTAAGTTCGCCTTTCGCTCCTCCAGCAGCTTACCCACAACGTTTCGTACCGTCTGTTTAGTTTCCGTGCTGTACCAGAACTGACTGAGTTGCTGCAAACCAAAAAAGTCAGAACACGTCTTTCATGTATTTATTATTTATGTATTCTTGCCCAATCTTCCTCGAAAAGTGCATCCTTGCCGGCCTTGTTAGCAATTTGGTTCTCCTCTTCAGCTTCGCGTTTGGAACGCTCCGCAAGAAATTCGTTAAGAATAGCTAATGTATCGGCGGGAAGTGTAATTTCCTCGTCCATGCTGATTTATGTGTAAGACAATCAACTTGGTTTAAATCTTAAAAACAAAAATAACACCAAAATGTGCGTTTCGAAGAACTAAAGGTGCGAAAGTCCCGATAACATCGATATAGTAGGGTGATTCCCAAAATGTAAGTTGGACAGCTGTTCTGGGCTGTATTCTTAAAATATCAAAATTAAAGTTTAAGAAATAGAAAGAATAAAAAAAGGTTTACATTTTACTATTATTCCTAAAAATAAAACCTTTTTGATCTGAGAAAAATAGCAAATAATCGGAGCGAAGCCAAAAACTGATAAAATGCCTGTAGTTGCTTTCTTTGTTTCAAAAACTAGATAGAATTGCTAAAAAATTAAAAATAATTTGTAGGTTCCTGTTTTAAATTTAAACATTCATGTACGTGGACTTTTCATTTCGAAAGATCGAGAAAAACGGTCAAACATAAATGGATGGCTACCCTGTGCTGTCCGATGGTTCACTTTTATCGAGCTAGTTCACAATCCATCACTACACGCACGAAAGCGGAGACCAAGACGTATTAATTGTACGTGAAAAACTTGTATTTAATTTAGAGTCATATCACAGGAGAGACATAGGCTTGCTGCAAGTGACTGGTAAGTTGGAAGTTGTTAGCACAGTTATGCAAAAGTGGAATTCTGCGAGGACTTGCCAGCAGAACTGCACTGTTTTATAGCAAAAGACTGGTAATTAAAAGGGAAAAAATAACCTACCTGGGCCAACTTTCTTCGCCCGACGATTCCCCAATCAGATAAAAATGTGCGATAGACTCGAGCTACATATAAAATGGCTTGCTAAATTCGAGGGACAGAGTGCGAGGAAACTATGCAGGTCTGCTTTTTGATTAAATCGTCAGGCCGGACCCGCTTGTTTGTGGAGGAGGAAACATCTAATTCCGGGGAGATGATTATTTCCATTCCACATGCCAACGGCAAAGGGCTCTGCACTTTGAGCGCGCCTCCAACCCAGATGTGTCACTGCGCTTGTGGTTTTAATGGAAGTTTGGCCATGTCAATCAGCCTCAATTTGCGAGCGGTGTGCTCTTTGGCTTCTGCACCTTCTGTACCTCTGACGTGTTCCTACATGTGTATGAACGTCCACCCGATCGGCCTACTTGTGACGTCATTTATTCCATTATTTTCATCAGATTCAGTTTTGGGCTCCGGATGCATGAGTGGCAGTCGAAGGCACTTAGCGAAGTGGGTTCTAGTAGCTGACCTAGTTATATTGAAGGACTCTCCATCCACATTCAAATCGATACTTCTGTCGAAGTCCCACTAGTGACTAAATAATTATAAAGTACACGTAGGATTGACCTGTCCCCCTTCTTATATCCACTGTCCGCTGCGCCGTCTCTCTGCTGTGTTTGCTCAATCGCATTGCACCAACTCGCCTCTCCACCTGCCGCCACCTGTTTGTGTTAATATTTCGACGTGTATTCCGCAATTTCGTAACAACATGTACATTGTGCGGTAGTTGTTCGTTGCTCTCCGTAATTTCAGCTGTTTTCTTGTAGATTTGTTTTCAAATTTCAAATCGAAATCTTGGCTTTAACCGTGTTGGGCATCATAAACCACTGCCACAAAAATATTATTGCCAAACTTTTCCCCATTAGATGCAGGTACATGATCACTTAAAAGCTGTTACTTTTCTTTTTTGTTTCGTTTTATTTTTTTAATTGCTTGTGCAAAGCCCTACCTGTAATTGTGGCCAAATCATCTTGGCCCAAGCGAACATTAAAACGCCTTCTTGTCACGCCCGTTCTCATTTTAAGGTAAGGTCGCTTGCAACTTTCCATTTGACTGGTTTAACAGCTGGTCTTAACTTTTAATTATTACCTAAAAACGCGTGCTACTCTGGAGCCCTAAAACAGCGGGGGCAGTCTAGTCCTAAAGTTGTTGAGTTTGAATCGCAAATGTAAGTCTTCAAATTTGAACACACAGGCGCACATTAGATAAGGTCGCGGTTATGCAGCCCGGGGCTTGCCTTATCATGGTTATACCTTGAGATAGGAGCGCAATTTACGCCGATAAGGCTGAAACTTTAAACGATTTTCTCTAAATTCCTGCCTTTTCACAACTGCCTTGCAGACTGAGAACTAAAACGAAAAAGGAAGCAAAAGAAGCGACTGCATCATGACCACACCCACCGACCAGCCACCGCGCTTTGATAGTGCCGAGAAAAACAGCGCCGAAAGCTCCTCTCAACAACAACAGCGGCAGGATCAGGAGCAGCAGCAGGAGCAACAGCAGCAATCTCAGTCACAGAATGTACCAGCCAAGCTTTTACAGCATTTCCAAACAAATCGCATCGACTCTGCACTGTGGGCCCTGCGGCTGCTGGTGATCTTCTTCACCGTCAGCTACGTGCTGCCCATCTTCACGTGAGTAGTTGCAATCGTATTGTACTTTAAAGTATTTTGTAAATGACTTTGTTTCTTAACAGTTCACAACAGAGCTCATTCAGTAAGGTTCTGCTGGCCAACGCCGCCATCTCTGCTCTCCGTTTGCATCAGCGGGTGCCCGCGTTCTCATTCAGCAGGGAATTCCTGGCAAGACTTTTCGCCGAAGACTCGTGTCACTATATGATGTACTCGCTGATCTTCTTTAACATCCGCCCATCGCTGCTGGTTCTAATTCCCGTTCTGCTCTACTCGGTTCTGCATGCATCCAGCTACTCCCTCAAGCTCCTGGATCTGATTGGCCAGAACTCGTGGTGGGGTGCCCGTTTCATCATCTCGATTGTGGAGTTCCAGGCAGCCAATATTCTAAAGGCCACAGCATTCTGCGAGATCTTTATAATGCCCTATGCCATTGTGCTGACCTTCCTGAGTCACGCAGGTTTGATGACTCCCATCATCTACTATCACTATTTGGTGATGCGTTACAGCTCGCGTCGCAATCCTTATCCCCGCACTGCTTTCGCCGAGCTTCGCATAACCTTTGAGGCGCTGGCCGCACGCTCGCCGCCCGCCGTAGGCAAGATCATCCGCGGAGGCATCGGGTTCATCAATCGCCTGGCTCCGCAGCCACAGCCGGCACCGGCGCAACAGTAATAGTAACTGTTTGCGGAACACAACAATCAAATGACATCTGAATAAGCCTATTTTAATACCAACCTACTTACACAGACGTTAATACAGGAGATTGGGGTTCATCCGTTTTATTTGTTAGTCAAAATTCGTTGCACCTTTCCGAAGAAAGTTGCAGTTGTCACATCTTATTAAATTATCGACGTATTGTTGTAATTTTCGAGTACATTATACTTTTTCGATTATACATTATGTTGCCGCGCACGATGTGTGCCACGGAGGATCAACATTCAAGGCGCGTATTATTACTTTAAAATCCCAAACAAATTAGTTTAATTTGTTTTGCTTTACCATATATGTTAATTAAATTGATCAAACTCAAATGATGATGTTAATGATGATTTTTTTATGAATGAGTAAAGTTACTAAGAACAAAACAAAGTAAAGTAAACTTAAATAAACAAAATCGTACAAGATAGTTTAACTTGCATTATTTTTTATAGTTTTATTGGGATAAAAAAAGGAAATAATAGCGAATTTTTGTATACATTTACAAAAAAAAAAGAATATTTGTAGGACAATCTATTTACACGAGAAGTTATTACGGTGGACTTTTTCGCTGTTCTGCGATAGTCAAAAGTAAGTTAATTTAATTTTGGAAAATGTTTCTACTATGCACATTGTATTTTATACGCTGGGTATGTTTGTATATCAGGTTCTTTTGATGAAAATATATATCAGCTAACGGTTTTGACTTTACCAGTGGCTTTGGGAACGGTGTAAAGAGCCGAAAAATTCAAATAGTTTGTGTATATTAAATATTTTCTATTTAAGTATATAGTAATATAATATAATATAGCTATTAATACTAATATTCACTTTGCAAAAAAATAAATTAATATTTATCGGGAAAAGCCTTAAGGGGAACCTCAGAATTGAAAAAAATCGGATTTTCTGAAATTTTTTTTGGCCAAATGAAAAGGGCAATCGAAAATTTGTAAAGTAGGTTTTATAATATAGGATGTGGAGTACAAATAAAATTTTTTTGAAGCAATCAATGGCGGCTGTTGAGCATTTTCTCAAAACCACTTTTTAGTGGTCGAAACCTAACTCGAACAAGTCTTAATCGATGATCTGTTGTTGTTCGTATATTCAAATACCTATGTCTATCGACACACGTAGGATTTTTCGATATTTTGATTTTTGCATAATGGTGAGTGATTGGGAAAAAATTACAATTTTCAGAAAAACGTCACAAAATTGTCAAAAAAAAAAAGTAAGCAAAATATGAAAAATTTACGTGTGTCGATAGATGGGTATTTTGAATATACTGTCAAAATTTCAGATCGATCGGTTAAGATTTGTTCGAGTTAGGTTTCCGGCCCAAAAAGTGGTTTCGAGAAAACGCGTTTAAACAGAAAAGGTTCTATGGGATATACCTGTGAGGCATCGCCTTCGATTTTTAAAAAATGTTACTCAGATGTCCCCCCTTAAGAGGCCATTAAACCCGTGTTCACTTTGCAAAAAAATAAATGTATTTGGACCCACCAGCCTCAACAGCCCCAATTTGCTAATTTTTGTACTTTTGCAATTTCTCAATTTTTCCTGAAACAATTGATTTTCTTAAAGTCTCATTAAGTATTGATCGGAGGTTGATACTATTAAATTTTCTTGGTTAAGTAATGCATTTCTCACTGTTGCTTAAGTTTATTTTCCTAAACAAAATACTTATTTAGTGTATTCTTTTCTATTTTAAAGCCCTATTTGGTGTTTTATTTGATGTTGTTGTTTCTTATCCGTCGAGCACGCTTTGATTGGGATGGTAGATCTGTTTTATTTTGTTACTTAATGATGTGCTCCACAATAATCCTAGACTGCTTTCCTTGATTATAAAACTACACTTTAACGACTAATTTAAATTTGTAACCCATGTGTGAGCGAAAGGAACATTTTTGTTTCATTTCGATTTAACGTGTAAATATCTTGAATTTTTTAAAAGATTTTAAAAAATGAAAACAATGACAATCCCGACTATTAGATTTGCGATACTCATTGCTTTCTTTAAAATAACAAAACAAGAAAAAACGCTAGTCGCTAGCCCTCTTTTAGGCACAAGAGTAGAGTCGAAGAGTAAGCAAATACTGTAAACGTTGAAATGTCTGTCTGTCTGTCTGTCCGTCCGTCCGTCCGTCCGTACGAGCCCCTAGATCTCGGGAACCATAAGAGCTAGAGCTACCAAATTTTGCACACAGACTTCTATATACCCCACGTAGAACAAGTTTGTTTTAAAACCCGACCATGCCCCTTTTAACGCCCACAAACCGCGAAACACTGTGGTGCCCACATTTTTAATGCTAGAGCAAAGAAGCCTAAACAAATGTTGTTTGTATTGAAAATCTCTACACAGTTATTCTGGTCATTTTTTAAAAATGGGTACAAAAGTGCGTTAAAAATTGATTGTGCCTAAAAGCAGGCTACACTTTTTTAAAGGGGGAGGGCTGGCGACTCTAGCGTTTTTCTTGTTTTGTTTTTTTTTAAGAGGGCAATGAGTATCGCAAATCTGATAGTCGGAAAACCCGACTGTAGCGTTCCTTCTTGTTTTTTTTAAATTCTTGAGTTTTAGTCGAACTTAAATTGCTCATAGAGAAAGAGGCTATTCTGTAAACGCTAGTTTCCGTAAGTCTGAAATAACGTTGGGATCTCTGGAACTTTGCTTGTTTGTTTTAAAATTTGACAACGCCTTTTTAAAACAAACTCTGTGGTGCCTACATTTTAAATGTTAAAAGAGGAGGTCGAATCAATGTGGTTTTTATTACAAATATCTTCTCAGAAATCCAAAAATATTTCTAGCCTGGTTAGTTTTAAGAAAGGTATCATATTAATACAGGCGTTTGAGGCTTGCGCCTGAATGCAGCCAATTTTTTTTTCAAGAGGGCAACTTGACTATAGCGTTCTTTTTAGTTCGAATATAGTATTTAGTTTTATACTTATTTAGCTTTCGATAATTGGTTGGCCCTTATTGTTTTTTATGACCGACTTCATCGGTGTCAGAATAGAGTCCACTAGACATAAAATTGTTTTAAAGGTGAAATAAATTAAACATATTCCGCATTTGGGTTCTATAAAACCTTAAACCATTAAAATTTGTCAAAAACTCTCGGTTGGATTTAGATCGGGAGTATTGCTTGGCTAGTCCTGACCGTCTTAAAATATTTTATTTTCTATGTTTAAGAAAAAACAAATGACACTGGTCGACAAAATCGGCAATTTCACCCAATGCTAAACATTTATGATTATGAAAGGATTTTACTTGTAAAAGGGCAAATTTGGACTAAAAACTTGTTTATCAATTTGAGAAATTTGAACAATTTTATAATTGGCAATGCTTTAAATAAACTAAACCCTAAGCCGTCAAGGTACTGCTCAATTTCTTTTTTAGTTGACTTGATGACAAAAAATCGTTCAAAGTGCTTAGTGTACACTGAAGCTATTATTTTTTTTACACATTTTTAGGATCAAAGAAAGTTTTGTCCTGCCTCCTGAAGGCAGGCTTCTTTCGACTGAACAACATAGCCATGCTTAAACGTTTTAGAACCCGATTTTTCTCATCGTTGGTTTTTTTCATTCTTTGCCAGTGTTAAGATTTAAGTTCATGTTTTTCAAAATTCTTGATTCATTATTCACAAAAAACTTAGAGAAAACAAAGCTCAACGGTGAAGTAAAGCTTAATGGGTAAACCAATCTAATCCATTTCTGATTACAATTTCACAATTTTTAAATAAGAATTTAACAGAATATATAATTGTTATTTTACTTTTCACCTTACCCTTTTGAATGTTATAAACTATTGAAAACATCTTCCTAGATACCAAAACATTTAAAAAATCTCACCATCTGCATAGCAATTGGTTTCTATCCCGTATAGTACATACATATATACATACATACATATGTACATTCTGTATGTATGCACCTTTAGGTAAAAATAAAATCATTGGAAAGCTTTTTTCATACTTTTTTGAAGCTTTTAGTAAGTATAAGTATGCAATACTTTGGGCGTTGAGAAATATTATTTAAGAACTCAAAATCTCATTTCTCAATGTTAAGGCAAAGTTGCGGCAAATGGATGTTGCATATGCTCCATTAGAAATTAACTTATTTACTACAACGTAAGCTTGTTTTGTGTGCGTTTTCACTAGCAAACCATGAACTCATTCAGAAACTAATGTTCTAATTCTCGGTGGGGTGGGATGGGGTTTGAGGGCATTTGGAGTTTGTGGTGGAGAATGGGCGCGTAGCTTTGAACTGCTTCCGAATTTCTCTTAAGTTCAATGAACTTCTTCTGCAGCGCCAAAAAAAAAACTGTTTGTTTGAAAGAGGGTGAAGACACTGAAGCTTTGATGAAGGTGGAAAGACTCACTTTCGTTCGCAGTGCTGGAAAATGTTTAGGGAGGGGGACTTTTCCTCAGGGGTAAATGTAGCAGTCCGTCCAACAGCATAGCCAGTGAGCCAGTTTATATCACGGAATGGTGTCTGTGTCGATGGAAACGTATGCGTGTTGACGTTTTCATGGGGTTCTTGAACTTTACCTCGATTAAAGATTTGTTTTCTTTTTCCAAATATCCAAAGGCAGCGGCAGGAACTTTATGGTGAAGATTATATTTCATTTAATTTCTGACTGCTTTTTTAAGTTCTTATTGTAGATATTGATTGTGGTGGTTTTTTCATATTAAGTTTTAGCTTCCGTTACTTAGGTGACAAACTTTAAGCTTGTCTATTTTTTAAAGTGTTTGATCTTATATTGAGATCAAATACTTAAAAAAATAGACAAGCTTTTAGTTAATATTTTCGGTACTTGAACCCAGAGCCTTTTACTGTGAACGTTGCAAATGTCTGTCTGTCTGTCTGTCTGTCCTTCAGTCCGTACAAACATCGAGATTTCGGCAACTATAAGAGCTAGAATTACCAAATTTTGCACACAGACTTTAAGGTTGTTTTAAAAATTAACCTCTCCCCTTTTAACGCCCACAAACCGCGAAACTCTGTGGTGCCCACATTTTTATTTGCGATACTCAAAGAGTAAGCGAATACGGTGAACGTTGAAAATGTCTGTCTGTCCGTCTGTCCGTCCGTTCGTTCGTCCCTCCATACTAACGCCGAGATCTCGGGAACTACAAAAGCTAGAGCCACCAAATTTTGCAGACAGACTTGTATTTATCCCACGCAGGTCAAGTTTGTTTCAAAACCCGACCACGCACCTTTTAACGCCCACAAACCGAGAAACTCTGTGGTACCCAAATTTTAAAAATATGGTTTGAAAATTTTGAAAATCTGGGCATTTTCAAGAAATTATGTCTATGTCAAGCAGTGCGCAAATCAAGACTAATCTAATTAAATATTTTAATGCACTGCTTTTTCTATTTAGTTCTATCCATTTTTTCATAAAATAAATTCAAACATCAGATATAGTTTGGAGGGAAACAACTAAGAGTTTATATGGGTCAAGCCAAAGGAGTCGAGTTCAGCGCTGTTTATTGCTGTTTGAAAAGCAACCCCCACATTGTGGCTCAGCCTAAGCTATCTTCAGCCTGGGACACGCATGTGTTTTAAGCACAAAAAAAAGCAGAGTGTTGATGCATTTCCACCCTCGTCGCCCCCACCAAAGAAACAAACTTCCAAAATGACATCATGACTGCCCCTCAAACCAACACCCAAAAAACAGTTGCACTTGGGGTAAGCAAGCATTTGTTGGTGTAATGGAAAAAATTAAATTAGATACCGAAAGTGAAAGCAAAAAGCACATCCGAAAAGTAAGCCCCAGGTCTTTGGGGTTGTCCGCTTGTCATACCCGTGTCCCTCTTCTTCCTCTTGCTCTCGGAACAGAGACCCCGATGAGCGACGGAGTTGAGGTCTTTGAACTCTTCACCAAATGTTGAACGAAAATGGGTCACGACTTGAGCATTTCCCAAAACCAAAATTTCCCCCTTTGTTACTCTGGCTCAACTGGAAAATTGCCTCTAAGAGAACTACGCACTGTTCGCCTCGAAGCAATTTCAATTGTATTGCGTAGTCGCGTGGAGTTTGCGCAGCTCGAACAGCTGATTGGAAAATATCTGCCACCACCCACCGAAGAAAGGGAAAAGAAAATTGTGCATATTTATTTTTTGGCTCAAAATAGGGCTGTGTTTGATAATTGTTTAGAGAGTCAGACAAGATTATACAAATAAGTTATTGGCAATAGAAATTCAAATGATAAAAACAACAAATTGTAGTAAAGTATTTGTAAATGTAGTATGTAGTACATATGTACATATTTCCTACATGTACAAATATGTACTTTTATTACACAAAAAGTAAATTCATTCCCAAGAAAAGCTTGTAAATTGAGAAAAAATTGTAAAATATTTAATCCCAAGAAATTTGTTCATATTTATTTATTATTTATTTATGAGACATTCCAGTATGGCTTGTCGTCTTCAAAATGGGATACTTGTTCAACTTGTTTCACTTATCTCTCATACAACACATTAACTTATTTCACTCAAACTTACTTCAAATATCCCCTTGGAACAATTTCAAATTTCACTCAAATGGTTTTAACTCAAATAGCACGAAACTAAATCAAGAGGAATTTCCCTCCAATTGGAGTCGATGGGCATGACATAACCGGCTGTGCGTATGAATGTGTGCGTGTGTGTTGATTCCGCTTGGAATACAAGTGCTTGTATTTTTTTTTTGGCTGTGGCGTGGCCAGTGACCCCTCGACTAACGGTATCCATAGTATTATATAAGTTGTTCCGGGGATTCTCTTCCCGCTCTCTCACTCCCTTGTGGCTTTTATGTGTTCCATTTTGATCAGGTTTCCAATTCTACCCGCAGGTCTGCTCATTTTCATGATTCTAATTTTTGGGGGGCGTTCTTTGTTTATAAACGAACTGTATAAAGTACCGTTTGAATGTTAAACTTAAGCTGATCACTTCTTGAGCTTTTTTAAATTTCTTGTCACCCTTTCTATTTTGAGTTTGGTGTTCCTAAAATTGGGGAAGGTACTACTATTTTAACATATTCATTGCTCAAGTAGCCAATTTACGTTTGATCTATTGATTTTAATTTCAGACCGGTTGTTTTAGCTTTTAAAAGCAGGGGGAGTGAGTATTTTTTTTGTCTAGTGTCGAGCTTTGCTTAAAAGCACAGCATTTTGTTAGCTATAATTTGTTTACGCCTTAAAAAAAACGATAAAAATACAAAAAACATACATAAGTTGGAGCTAATCTAAACCTTTTTGGTATGGGAAAACCAAAAGTTAGCATAGTAAAAATAACGGGCACCAATATAAAGATAGTAGATATAGTACTATTTTTAAAATTTCCTTTTCATTAAGTTTCATTTTTTTATTTCGTGCTCTTTTTTTGATTTTGAACAAATTCAGGTATTACCTAAGGCAATACAGCCAGTGGGCGTGATTGTAGTTCAAGATCAAGAACTTAGTTTCCCACTTTTGTCCTTACATCAAAAAAAAAATAGGACCAGATACATCTTCAATTAAACGCAAAGAAAAAAAAAGATTTCCATGAAAAACCAAATGAAATGTTACAGCGCACGGACACTGGGAAATGAAGAAAATTTGCTCATCTTCTTGGGAAAGAAAATCATTCGCTTGCCAATTGGCCAAAACCACCCTCGCACCTCAACCTTTTCGGAAAGTCAACCCCCAAAAAAGGAAATTTCGGTTTCAAGAAAAGCAAAAGGAAATGGCAAGGCCCAGGGTCGTTGACCCAGGGAAAAGCTAAGTCAGGAAACCAAAAGCCGCAGGAAAACTTCCGAGATCCAAAACCAACCCCCGAGAGTAAGAAAAACCATTTTTCTGGAAACCCGTGTGGGGTTTGCACTTGGTGCAGGGCCAAGGGTTGGCACACCTTCAGTCCTTTGACCAGAGGGAAGGCGAAGCAGTTTGACACACATTCTATCGTCTACGATACACAAGATAAAAACGCACAAATATGTTCAGTAAAAACAATTGTTAAAACCAGGGACCGAAAATAATTATTATGAGTTTAAAAAAATTGAAGCCCAAAACAGTCTCAAAAAATTGGAAAAAATTGTCATAAGTAAAATTTTCATGGTGAATTCAAAAACAAGATAAATGTTTTTTTTTCAATTTTATGAAAAATTTATTTTTAATAATTAAAATTAATTTTAATAATTAAAAATTAGTAATAATTATTAAATATCAATTTTATATAAAAATTGCGCAAATTTATTTTCAATTTTTATTATATAAATTGAAAAATAAAAATATTCGATAACTTTTATTTTAAAAATTGAAAATAAAGATTGAATCTATATATCTTTTGATCCGTAGAAGCCAGATCCAATATATATGTATATATATGATCTACACATCAATACCTTTCAGATGGTATATAATAAGTATATAGTATATAGTCAACGTTTTGTATTCATATTCTGAAATTATTTATGAAAAAAAAAAACAAATCAAACTTTTTTTTTTTTTGTATGGAGACCCTTAAAATTCAAACCTTGGTAGCGACCCCTAAACCCTAAAAAAAAGGTATTTCATATTTCGAGGTATATATTCGATTTCGAAAGTGCCCCGTTGCAAATTCAACAATCGACCAAATAAGGACCACCCTAATATATACATACTTATTATATACCATCTGAAAGGTATTGATGTTAGATCATATATATACATATATATTGGATCTGGCTTTACGGATCAAAAGATATATAGATTCAATCTTTATTTTCAATTTTTAAAATAAAAGTTATCGAATAATTTTTATTTTTCAATTTATATAATAAAAATTGAAAATAAAGTTATTGCGCAATTTTTATATAAAAATTGATATTTAATAATTATTACTAATTTTTAATTATTAAAATTAATTTTAATTATTAAAAATAAATTTTTTTCATAAAAATTGAAAAAACTTTTATTTTGTAATTTTTTGCTTTTTTTAATTATAACCGTTACAGTCCCTGGTTAAAACTGTCTTATCTAAAATTGTTATTATAAAAGCTTTATCACGGAACGACCATTACTTTAATAAGGGCTTTCTTTGAGTTACAGAAGTTTATTGATTAATTGATTTTGTAGATCGAAAATAAATCTTTGTCTTTTGTTTAACGTATTTTAAACTACCCAATAAAAATTTTCGTTAGATGTATCAACCAAGTTGTACGTGTTTTGTTTTTTCTGTAACTGTAACGGTAACAAAAAATGCACCCTAGGATGACGGTTACATTACCTACAAATATTGCAGCTCTAACGTTAACATTTTTCTGTGTATTTTGTTGTAGCTTTCTTGTTGTAGTCAGGGTACATAACTGTATAGATATTAAAGTTTTCTCACGTTTGTGAGTTTATAAGCGCCACGAAAAAGACTTAAGATTTCAAGGGTAATTTTACATACTTTTACACTAGCTAAAACCCAAAAGTGTGTGATTTAATGAACTTACTGTTGCAATTGGTAATCTTACTTCTCAGGTTGTAAAATTACAAAAAAAATTATTACAAAAAACAAATTTGGTTATTGATTCAATACATGCTGCGCACTGTATTGCTAAAAAGTTGGTGTTTTTGTCGTATGAAAATAACTCTAGATTTGTAGTCGTAACTTAGTGTTTTACGTAAAGTTAACTGTTGCGGACAGTTAATCATAGTTAACTTAACCAACAATTGTCCGTCTAACCATTTTGACTGTAGAATTGATTAAATTGACCATTACATTTTTTTTATATTAAATTTAGCAAATTCATGGAGCGTAATTATGGTGTAAAAAAAACAATATCATGTTTCTAAGAAACGCACGTGTTTTAGCTGTCTATGAGAATGCTGAAGATCAACCTACAATCGTACAAAAGCAATATTTTACCGTAGCAAATGTCCGTCCGCACAAACATCAAGATCTCGGGAACTCGGAAAACCAAAAAAAGGGGCGTGGTCAGGTTTGAAACATTCTTAATCTGCGCCTTGCTCTTGCTCCAAGTACTCTAACGTTATATTTTTACGTAAAATATGTTTATATAAAGTTAATGTCAATAATGTCAATAATTTATTTGCACTAAAGTCTTACTTCCATTTAAAACTAGTAGGAGTCCCAATGAGCGAAATCTCCGTGTGTTTCGTCACAACGTAATTTTAAACAACAGTGTATTTGCAAAATACCAATTCTTATCGCTTATACTCTTAAGAAAGCTATACTAATTATTCTGTAACGTGTTGACAATTCTATTACGAAGCTATTTTTATTTAACGTACTTAAAAGCGTCTGATTAGAAACAATCTCGAGTCTTGCGAGTTTAGAATTACATTAAAGTCGCAATCGTTGTGTGACTCTTCACCATAAATAAAAATCAGTAGAAAATCTATTTTCAGTAGGTTTTTTTTATCAATTACTTTACAATGTCCACCTATTTCAGTTACACGCAGAAAAAAAAAATTCCTAAATTTTAGGAATTATGGACTACATTGCCAAATTTGAATTTTTAAGGGCACAATGGACTTAAAAAGTAAACATGTTTGTATTTTTGGCCTTAAATTGATCATTTAAGGCAATACAACTTAAGGAATCTACTATCCGAAAAATAGTCCAGTTACCTTAGAAATTATTTCGTACTAGCTAGAGGGTACTAGGGGTAAGCAGGTGGACCCACGCGCATGGGAGCCAAAATGGCCCGGGTTCACTTCTAGCGGTGTCGAAACAACATTTTTTTTTTTTTGCTAAAACTTTTTATTTTTTATTTGCCGTAACACTTTCCTTAAAAGTAAAAACTATTTAACGTAGTTTTTAACTTAAGGAACACTAAGACACTATAAATTTGGTATGCACACACACATCCTTTAAAAAGCTGTTTAGAACGGCGGCTACTAAGAGCGACTGTAGAGCAGATGTTAGGACTCACGTACAGATCCAAGGTCAGAGGTTCGAATCCCATGGAGTCAAATGGAATGTAAGTTTTATAAATAATATCAAATGTTTAAAATTAATATTCTTCTGCTTATAAATCCATTCAACGAGTCAATTCCAAGCAAACAATATGAGAAAAGTCAAAATAAATATTTTTCTTTTCAAGGCTATATTTGGACTAGATTTAAGGATATTATAGTTTTAAATGTCATGGACTTAAAATAAGTCCATGATTCCTAAGCGCAAAAAATAGTCCATTTTACCTTATTTTAAGTCCATTTTTCGGTATATTAGTCCATGTTTTTTTCTGGGTGTACTATACCGCTAAGCAAAACATTGTTAAAATTCTAACTATTTTAAGGTGACCTAAATAACTCTTTAAAATTGCTAGACCTATTCATAGAAAATAACTAGGCACTAATCTGTTAGACGGGTAACTGCCAAACCTTATTAATAAAAATGGGAATTCATTTTATTCCAGGACACGTACATATGTACGCGCTGGACAAAAAGTGAAAAAAAACACTAGAACTGCCGAGAATAAAAGTGCCCAAATTCATCGAATCACATTTCTTATAACTTTCTGTTTCGCTAATAGATCGTGTCATCATAAATAATAGAAAATATTGCAGTTGGCGTTGTTAATTTACGTTTGCCTCATTGCATTTTGCACCTGCGACGTTGATGTGCGCTTCGACCGCGCGTGCGGTCGTAAAAGCCGCTCGAAACCGATCGTCGAGTGGGGTGGGTGTGCCCGTCTGAAGGGAGCTACTTGGAGTCTAAGTCAATGCCCGGAAGGGACTGACCTTGGTGGGTGGTCAAGGCAGCTTTGTGCATATATTGTATCAAGAGGGAAAAGCATGCCATTTATATTAAGTATTATTTCGTTCACTACGACACTGATGGCTGAGCGTTTTTTTGACAACAAGTCCAATAACTTCATTGTACCAATGATGTATCAAAATGTTTAATACTTTAGGCAGGCTCTCATTTTGGAAAAAATAAAAAGATATTTCTTTATTTAATAAATCGGTAGTATAACTATAAAATAATATGTTCAGTGTTCAAATTCCAAGCAATTTGTAAGTTACTGTAGTTTAAAGTTGCAAGGTTTACTCTATGCGCCCTACGTAGTCTGGGAAACAAACGTGTTTTTGTGAGAACCACATTTGCGGACCTAACGTGTTTTTCTAACACACGAACTACGATCAGCAAAAAATATTAAAAAAATGTTTTTTTTTTATTAATAAGAGAACAAAAAATGCTTTGCGGTTAAGTTGACTTGATAATTGACAGATCCAAATTTTAAGAGAAAACGAGAAGGAAAACTAAATTCGGCAAGCCGAAGTTAATATAAAGAATACAGAAGTCCGTTTATGATAAAAAATCAGCAAGTATTTTGTAAAAAAAAAATTTTGGAAAATTTTATGTCGATAAATTTTACACTAAGCAAAAAACGTTAACTGTTAAAAAGTCTTTGAAAGACGATTGGGAAAGTTTGATGTTCATAGGTCTTGCACTGAGCGAAAAAAGCGAAAAAACTATGATGACGCTGATCAAGAATATGTTTACTTTATAGGGTCGGAAATGCATCGTTCTTAAAGTTTGCGAAAAGCGACTAACGACGAAGTAAACAAAAAATTCCTTCCGCACTTTCGTAATTATAGCTGCGGTCAAAATAATAGTAGTGCCATCTCCCTTCATCTAAAAAGGTTCGTCATAGTTGGTTTTTTTGTTCAATTCTTTCAATGATTGATTATTTCCTTAGACAAGGCTATATAGAGTTGAAATAAAAAAAAACCCCGACCAATTTGCGTTTTTTTTAGATGTTTTTACCAATTTTGTAAAAATGGGACCAAATTCGGCCGGTCAAAATAATAGTAGCGCTATTTGTAATCTTAAAAATTGTAATAAAACTTAAATTTGTTTCATCAATTTGTATTCCATTTGTTTGATAAGGTTGACCCGTTTCCATTCAATAGTCCTTTAACATGGTTTTAGTCAAATATTGTAAGTTTTGAGGTCTGTTGAGGACTAACAAGACGTATAAAGGGTTATTAATAGCTCTGGGAATATAATTTTAAAGTCTGGGCTTAACATAATTGAGTTTTACTTGGTCCTGCTGCCACTGGTACCCTGGCTGTGTAAAAAATCATTGATATGCCTGAAATGTATACTACGAAAAGGCGGAACATTTTTTGCTTTTACTATATTAAGGATGCCAGTACTCAACGGTTTCACCCGTTAAAAAAATTATGCAGCTAACTTTCTTGATTTGATAACATTTTAAGTGGTAAGACCTCAATAACAAGCGCGATCCTGTGGCACATAATTTTGTCATAATTTTGTATAATTGATCGAGGCATGATATGGTCACATACTTAGCTAATTCTTACATTTTACTTAACCTTAGGTTGAGTAATTTTTTTGTATAAAAGTATTAGATAATAAAGGTAATGTAACAACGATATGCCATTTTATTTAACTTACAAAGTAATTTACACTTTTTTTGCACGGATGTAAGTGTAAGTCGTCGAACAAACGCAGCAAGTCCATTTAAGATTGAGCAACTGTGTAGCCGAGAATAATTAAACTGCAAGTTGTCTTGAGATAGGAACAATTTTGTTGCTACCTAACACACTGAAAAAAAGGGAGAGGGTGGGCTACACACACAAGTGCATGCCACGCGCAGCTGAAAGGCAAACAACGAAAATCAGGCAGCAAAGCAAGAGCACAACAACTGTAGAAAAGTCCGTCTGGTTATAATAAGCCATTTAATAGTTGAGTGGCAGAGATGCCTAGAGAGAGGAAGAGAGCGCAGTGAACATGTGCATGCGATAAATGCAACGTGTATTGCGGAGAGGCGTCGCCAGGGTTTTCGACAGCCGATGTCCATACAAAATGGAAGAGGACGTGCAATAGTTTGCGATGCACGTGTGGCGGTCAATGAACCGAATAAGCAAGTGAGAGAGAGCGAGAAGAAGAGCACGCTAATGGGAAGTGCAGGGAGAGCGACACTTCCACCAACTGGGAAAAAGAGTGGGAGCGGTAGAGATTGGTCGCTGGCGTTAATGCAGTTATTATTGACGCAGTCTGCCTACGTGCAAAATCTAAATGCCGCCACCGGAACCCTCTCCTTATCATTTGCTAAAGATACATGTGATCACACATACGAGTATGTATAATCTCCGACCGATCCCGAGTACAGTGGAGCTACATTGTGTGCAGCAATGAATATGGATAAAGGTCTAATTGAGTCCCCAATTGACCAGCAATAATTTAGCTAAGAAACAACTGGCATCTACTGCTGACTGTTTTTACCTGCTGTATAAAGCCAATCGTGACCGGGAAAACAAATTAAAACAACGTTACAAATCTGTTTTGTAATCTTACAATTTCGCCAGCAGCTTGTTTTTGTTATTTGTCAAAAAAGTACAGCAAGTGTTTTTTGCAGTTTTTTTTTTTTAAATAGATAATTCAATTTGCTTAAAACCCTTTGTATATTGTAAATAACATTTAAACAACTTTTGATCATTTTTGTATCCTTTACTATCGGATAATATATCGTTGACAAAGCTTTTTCTAGAATATGTTTTTCTTAATGTTTTTCATAATTCAAAATTTTCGGATGTCAAAAATCTTTTAAACAAAATCAGAGAATGATACCTTATCATTAAGTGCAAAAATTCTCAACTGGTAATATTAAAAATCCCCCTTAGTTATTAAGGCTTTAGTTGTCTTTTGCTTAACTTAAAAGATACAATGCTTGTCAGGGGACCCACATACAATTTTGTGACGGTTATACAAACATAGGATAAAATCCTTCTATAATTTGTTTATAACTTATTATTTATGTTGGGTATAATTTGCGAATTCCGTCCTTTTTGGAAAATTTTGGTCTGCAGGGCATTTTGTCTGGTCGAAAAACAGCTTCTTCTGATTTACTTGGGTAGCAAAGGATATTATCTCGTCATATTTGGATAGTGGTTTCTATAGAACGTTTGTAGTCCATTTTGTTAGTTTTAATATAAATTAGTTTTGGAACCGATATCACCGAGTCAACCCTTGTTTTACGGACATTTCGTGTCTTCTGCTGCTCAGTACAAATTTGGTTTGGGAGCAATTTGGCCATTATCAAAGCCTGATTTTCTTTTACGAAGCCTTTGATTATGGAATTTGAAACAATTGGTGCCAAAGTGAACCATTCAGCAAAATTCAGTTAAGTTTTTTAGTTTTTTGTATGCAAAAAGACCAATATTCAAACTTGAATCGCCGTGTGAGGAGGTGTTTTTGTTAATCATTAATAAATATTTTTTCCAGTGTAATCCAAATATATTTAGTCAAAAATAAATTAGCTGATACCTTGTTCAACAGGATAAAAGACGAAAAAAAATAAACGAAATAATGGTACCCAAAGTTCCTGTACGAAATAAGCTTAGACATGGAAACAGTCAACAAATTTTGTTTATTTTAGTTTTTAGTGTTATTTCTTAAAATAGACTAGCAGTGAATGGCCTTAGTTCATATAAGGACTCTGCTTAAAAAAAAAACATTTCAATTTTTTGGATATCCTTGCTGGTTTGGGAGCAGTCAATTTAAAATTGCAGTTTATTTTTGTACAAAATAAGCTTCAAGCGACTATAAGTTTTTTATAAAAAAAAAAATCTTAATTTTATTTAATTAAATAAGTATTTTATTCGAAACGCTGGCTTGTTTTAATTGTGCAGCCGATAACGAAACTATTTCAATAATTTAAAATAAATTGTTTGTTAAAATACGTAATTAATGTCACATAATCAATTGATATCAGAAGTTTTGGATTTTTAAGGTGCGATCTTCACATCATTTGAACCTCGTTTTTGTTTGATAACGAAAATTTTTATTTAATTTAGTTCTTAAACAAGAAAGAACGCTATAGTCGGGTTTCCCGACTATAAGATTTGCGATACTCATTTTCCCTCTTTAAAAAAACAAAACGAAAAAAAAACGATAGAGTCGCCACCTATGGGGCTATGTACATTAACTACATTTGTATAAGGCATAGCAAAATGTTCTATAACTTCTTTATTATTTATTAGAGCACAAAATGGTTCGGAATGTAGTAAGACATTATATTTCTTTTTAAACCGTAACGATTGCATAAAAAATGAGGGCGCCACAGATTTTCGCGGTTTGTGGGCGGTAAAAGGGGCGTGGTCAAGTTTTGAAACAAACTTGATCTGCGCCTTGCTTATAGAAGTCTGTGTGCAAAATTTGGTGGCTCTAGCTCTTATAGTTCCCGAGATCTCGATGTTTGTGCGGACAGACGGACGGACGGACGGACGGACAGACAGACATTTGATCGTTTACAGTATTTGCTTACTCTTCGAGTATCGCAAATAAAAAGTAAAAGCCAGCCCTCTATTATGTAAAGGTAACTACATACAAATTTAATTTTCACGATCACGATCTTCACATTATTTGAACCTCGTTTTTGTTTGATAATGAAAATTTTTATTTAATTTAGTTCTTAAAAAAGTAAAAACCAGCCCTCTATTATGTATAGGTAACTACATACAAATTTAATTTTTATCTGACGTTTTACATGCACGAGGACCCCCGAGGTGAGCAGGGGCCCCATCCTCCTGGTAACAATTAAATCAATGGATGCAAAGAAAATTGGCATAATTAGCATAAGTGATTCTTTCACATTTAACTCTCTCTTGATAAAAAAAAAACCTAAGTTTTATCATAAACATTTCGTACCGGGGGCGTTAGTGTGGGTATCTCATGTTTGGAGAACTTAAATTTCTTATTTATTTCTGTTACTATTATGTTATTATATTTCCTTGGAAAACCATTACTTTGTAATCCCAATTTTTGGCAAGACCCATTTACTACTATTGTATTTAACATGCATTTAAAGAGTTTAGCCGTGAACCTTAGCCTTTGTTTTATAAAAACATTGTATGTATTGTACATATGTACGTAAGCTTACGCCAAATCAACAAAGGCCTCTACGTGGTTCGGCATTGACATTGAAAGCCACAGAAATATAATGAATATACAGATATATGCGAAAATATACTCACAACACACAACTGAATGATAAATATGTAAAAAAGGCATAGAGTGGAGAGCATTTTCCGTTTGACTCAACCGCTGACAACCTTTTTCTTAAGCATTTGTTCTCCCTCGTTTCATCCTCTCAGTTCGTCTTGCTTTTGCATCTTGGTAAACAAAATTGTTGCACTTGCAATAATAGGAATTACATCAGATTGGATAAGTCATTACTATTCATCCAGACACATATACTCAGATATATGTACATACATGCAAATTAGTTTGTTGGACGTTTGATATATGCCATAAATTGTCAGTGCAAGTGCTTGCTTTAATGCCTTCCTAGTTATGCAAGTCCGGCGCGATAAGCGTTCTCCTATTCAAGTCCGGACCCAGTGCGGAAGGGCCTATCTATTAGAGTATATACAAAGTTGCGGTAGCTAATACTTGTTGCGCCTTTAGTGCATGTAATAGGCTCCACACGAGTGTTGACATCACGTTGTGGGTTCCCTAGTGTTTGCTCTCTGATTGCGTACTCCTCGCTCTTTTGTTTATCCATTTCATCTGCAAAATAACAAGTTAGTAATCTTACCAAATGCATAGGCGGTCGACGAAAAAAAATTTCCTCTGTCGACGTAAATGAAATTCTTAAATTAATGTGTTACATATTTCAAAGCAGAGAAGTGTAGGGGAGAAGTGGGGGTTGTGGGCATGGGGGGGTTGTGGGCACCCCTACGTATCTTTTTACAAAATGAAGATAGACTTTTTTTGGTAATGTCATTCGCAAGCAATTACCTTATGTATGATTTATGCCAAATATCAAAGTAAACGAACGCGTTTGCTTTTTGAAATGAACGAATTGGTTTTTTTGTGTTTGAAAAAGGTGGTGAAGTTTTTTTCAAAGATTTTCAATAGTGTATTAATTAAAGTGAATCGATTAAGAAGGTAAGTGTAATGCATTTTTATTTAGTCAAAGTGTTATACTAAATGGAACAATATCGATTTGAACCAAAAATGTATGCAAACACATTTTTTAATTACTTCTTAAAATGTCTGCTAAAGTTGGTTGTGGGCACCAAAATTGGGGGGTTGTGGGCACCTGTTTTTTCTTGGCAAATTTTTTTATAACCTACAATTTCTTGTAAAATTGTTTTCAAAATTTGTTTGGAACCCTCTACAACATTCTTGTAGAAATCTTAGGCTCTTGGAAAAGGATCCTCTCCCGTTGAGAGGGATTATCACCAAGATTTGTAATTTTGCGATCGAGCAATTGTCATTTTGTTGATATTGGTTGCGGTTTTTTTCCATATTTTTCCATTTGCAGCAATTTTTCCCAGGGTTTACAAAAGTCCATATGAAATTTTTTCGCATGACGAAATCAAGTATGTTTCTTCATAATTAGTTAGTTTAGGTCTCTTGCTTTACACAGATACCCATATGTCCAAATAATATGCACTAGTTCGGAAATTATAAGCCAAAAACAAAACTATTCCCACAACCCCCACTTCTCCCCTACTTAAATGGTCTTTTTAATCGCTTTTTTTTAAATTGTGGTTGACGTTTTTGAAAAATTTAATATTGTATCTTAATAGTGTGTAAGTGATTGGGTCGTTAAGATACATTAAAATTATAGTCAACTTAAAAATACTACAATAAATTAAAAATATTATATTCTGCACAGAAAAAAAGTTATATTTAATGATGATCGTTTAGATCTTAACTACATTATCTTAACTACCTGTTCTAATGAAAATTTATTAAATTCAAATTAAAATTTTTAAATATTTGTTGAAAAATCTAATGCTACTAAAAAAACCGTTCATTACTTTTGAAAACTCGAATGCTACTGAAAAATATTTCATTACTTTGTCGAAAAAGAGTTGCTAATGATTTTTATTTGCGGTACTCAAAGAGTAAGCAAATACTGTAAACGCTGAAAATGTCTGTCTGTCCGTCCGTCCTTCCGTACGAACGTCGAGATTACGGGAATCATAAAAGCTAGAGCCACCAAATTTTGCACATAGATTTTTATATACCCCACGCAGATCAAGTTGGTTTCAAAACCCGATCACGCCCCTTTTAACGCCCAAAACCGCGATCTCTCTGATGCCCACATTTTTAGTGCTAGAGAAATGTGGCCTTAATAAATGTTGTTTGTATTTAAAATATCTACACAAATATTTACAAATTTTGAAAATCAGGGCAGTTTTACGAAATGTTGTATACAAGTGCGTTCCATATTTATTGCGATTAAAAGTAGGCTACACTTTTTTTTAAGAGGGATAGCGACTCTAGCCATTTTTTTTTGTTTTGTTTTTAAAAAAGGTAATAGGTATCGCAAATAGTCGGGAAACCCGACTATATCGTTCTTCCTTGTTTTTTTCCTTAAATTTTTCTTTGCCAACAGAATTATAGAAAGAACAAGACTGCTAGATGGTGTAAACCACCAGCACAAGCGGAATTGAAGTAGTAGTTTCTTTTACAACTGCGATACAGATAAATTCTCCGACTATAAATTATGCTGTATCAAAATGGTTTTAACTTATTGCAGACGAAAAGTGTCATGTTGATACGCCTTGATTTTAAATTTATAAAGTCTTTATATTTTTGGCATCTTGTAAGCGACTCAATAGGATTACAATGATGTTATCGGTAGTCATGTTTCCCGTTACTCATTGCCCTCCAAGACGCCATGCATTTTTTAAGGCACTTATGTACACAATTTCTTTAAGCTGTCCAGATTTTCAAAGTTTTTGGATATCTGTGTAGATATTTTCAACACAAACTACATTGATTCAAAACACTTCTTTAGCATTACAAATGAGAATACCACAGAGTTTCGCGGTTTGTAGGCGTTCAACGGAGCGTAGTCAAATTTTGAAACCAACTTGATCAGCGAAATGCTTAAAAAAGTCTGTGTGAAAAATATAGATTATATAGTTCCCGAGATTTCAACGTTTATCCGGATAGACGGAAAAACGGGCGGACGGACAGAAAGACGGGCATTTGCAACGATCGCAGTATTCCCTTTTACTTTTCCAGTAACAGGAATAATAAATGAATAAGTTTATTCTCTCAAAATGTCTCATCCTTATGGTTTTTACTCACGCCGTAGAACTTGTGTTTTTGTTTTTAACTAATCTGAAAGAAACGAAAAAACAAAGAGTGGTCAAAAACACAGAAAACTGAGGAAAAATTGTTAACAAAAAGACTATGTAGAGGCATGCGATGTACACAAATGGTTTGCCATGGTTTAAGCTATGCTTATAACTTTGGTACCGTTCACTGAAATTTAAGACAATACTATACATACGTTCATCCCAAAACATTGTTGCAGAAGTTATCACGACACAGCTGGATAGATATCAAACAAGAAAGAACGCTATGGTCGGGTTTCCCGACTATAAGATTTGCGATACTCACTGCCCTCTTTTCGAGCGCAATTCATTTTTAACGCACTTGTATACACAATTTCTTGAAAATGGCCAGATTTTAATTTTTTTAGATATTTGGTTAGATATTTTCAATACAAACAACATTTATTAGGTCCACTTTTCTCTAGCATTAAAAATGTGGGGCGTGGTCAGGTTTTGAAACAAACTTGATCTGCGCTTTGCTTATAGAAGTCTGTGTGCAAAATTTGGTGGCTCTAGCTCTTATAGTTCCCGAGATCTCGACGTTTGTACGGACGCACGGACGGACGGAGTGACAGACATTTGATCGTTTACAGTATTTGCTTACTCTTCGAGTATCGCAAATAAAAAGCTAGATATCAATAAAACTGTTTAAATATCAACAAATAGGTACGTGAATCACAAGACCGCTTTAGCAACTGTTTTTGTAGCATTTCCGCTGCACGATATGGGGAAACTGTGAATGTCAGGTATAAGTATTTAGTTTGTTGATATGATATAATATAATATGCATGCAAACCATATGTATATTTGTAGAGTTAAAGGGAATGCTGCTAACGTTGAAAATGTCTGTCTGTCTGTCCGGAGCTGCCTCTCCGGAGATATCTGTAAACCACCGAAATGTACCTATTTTTAATTATTTTTTTTTAAGAGCGAAGTAGTATTAAATTTATGAAAACATGCATATAGTCACCCAACTTTTAAATCGCTTAACTGCATGTACAAAACTAATCACTTTTTTTGTTCAAAAATTTTTTTAACTATTTCATTTTACACCATAAGGCAAAAAATATTGTTTAAAGTTTAAAAAATGCCCACGATATGTTAGTGCAAGAGCAACATAGCATTCCAGGAAGCAAAGTTCGGGTTTACCGTTGTTCCATTACGTCTCCATGTCATGAGCTTTCTTGCTTATCCAAGATGCAGCCTTACGTACATAAGCTGGTTAAGAGGTTATGGTAGTTATTATATATTTTGAAAATTTTTTAATATTTGGTATGGTAATGACATTAACAGTGATCATGGGCGACAGAAGGTGTGTTGAGTACATTGAGCTTGGTACAGCTTTGTACTAAGTCGCTCAACATACCTTCAAAAGAAGTCGGGTCCCCTGACAGTGATAAAAACAGCAACTCCTTTCAATTAAAATAAGTAAAATATCTTAAAATGCATTGACACAAGGTTGGAGAACTAAATTTAAACTTAGTCTTTATACATATGGGCTAATCCGAGAATTTTGAAACCAGCCCGAAAAACAAAAAAAGCTAATAAAAACATATTTCTATATGGTTTTCTAACAAAATTTTTTTCCTAAATCATAGGAACTAAACTTGTCTATGCAATGGACAAAAGAATGTAATATTTTTTTTGATACAACTCATTAATATTAGCAAAAAGTATTTTTTTTGGTATTTTTGTCTGTTTTTTAGACCTGTTTTCATTTGTCAATTTCTCCTATTAGAATGACAATGTGTGATAACATTTTGTTCACAAAGTGTCGTTTACATGTTAAACTATTTTCTCAATTCAAAAAAACTATCAAATCGTGGCTGAAAGTATAGATAAACGCCTATTCCGCAACGTAACGTCCGCAACAAATTTAAATTAGGATTATTTTTATTAACGGAACAAGCTATCTTTGCTTTTTTAAGCTGCATTGATATGGTCATTCATTCCACTTCATTTTAAGTTATCTTACTTTTTTGGTTAACTATTCTTAATTCGCTAATAAATGTGAAAATGCACACAAACCTCAAATTTTACTTCCATTTTTTGTAACGTCCGCAACGGAACTTTGAGCAAGCATAACTTTCTTTCAAAAACAGTTAGCCTCTTGGTTTTAAATTAGTTTAAAAGTGCACTCAAGAAACTGCATATGGCAAAAATTTCATGAAAATATACCCACGGCAACGGCAGCTGTGTCAATTCTAACAATCAAATTTGCGTACAAATGTAACGTCCGCAACGCAGGATTAGCCCATATATGTAAAACCACTTCTGTAAACAACAAAACAGGCTTTTTACAATTTGTGGATTAAGATTTAATGAAGCTTTAATATTAAAACAAAGCAATTTACTATTATTATTTTAGTACCGCGCTTCGTAAAATCTTTGAGAAATTACCATAGTTGAGTCAGACAACAAATTTAAATCGTATAATAATGAGAAACATTTTGTAAAGTCGCATCCTTTTTGAACACATACAGGATTGTTTTAATTTTCACTCGGAAGTGAATTTAAAAAAATTTCGGATTTCCCTTTAACATAATCGAATTTCCCGTTTTTCCTTGGGGATTTTTTACTGAATTTCCCTTGTGTTCCCAAACAAAATCAGCTGACTGGCAACTGATCATTATTGCCAAGTGATTTATCTGAGTTTTGCTGTCTTAGGGCTTATTAAACTTTGGCCCGGGGGTGTCCATAAGCTATGGGCATTAATGGCTTACTAATTTAACGCATTAAATAGAAGGAACTAGCATTGGCGGCCAAAATTACAAATTTCAAATATTTGTTCATTCGATCAGCTGTTTTGGTGGCAGTGCTGTAAAATTTCCAAAGTATTGTTGAGGACCAGAGTTGCCAAAGGCGTTAAAAAAAGGTCCCAGGTTTTGCACAATTATTTCACTAAATTATGCGGTTATTTATAAAAAAAAAACATTCCTAAACTAAACTTAGATTTAATACCTTTCTTACCATAGGCTACAAAATGTAAAAGGGCTTGATCAAAGTAAATCCCAAATTTTTTTTTTTTTTTGCGTACCATGACAACTTTTGCACGGTCCCTATCAAATACGTTCGGAATTTAGAACAGAAGCGGTGGATTTGCAAATATTTAGGTTAGAATCGAAACCATTCAATGCAGCCACAAAATAATATTAAAAAAGTCAAAAATGTTGTTAAATGTTGTTACTTGTTCACTTGAAGTGAAAACTGAAACAGGGCTGAGCTTTAGAACTGCTGTTCATGCCGCAAAAATCGGTAAATCGTGTATAATACGTTGTGATAAAATAAAAGGAATATCGAAATGAATGAGGTGAATTATGTGAATTATGTACTGCATACATAGGTACTTTTAACTGTGAGGCACTGTAGTAAATACGTTGTACGTTGTACAATGTGTATTTACGTGTATAAATGTAGTATAAAACATTAAAATTTTTTGGCACTCATCGCCAATCCACGCCCACTGTGCTCAGATACTTTGCTGTGTCGGAGAAAGAAGCAGCAGAGTGGGATTCCAAACGCATGCACACTCGGGGGTGCTGCGTCCAAGCTCACTCTCATGCATGTGCAGCATGAGCGAAAACCGTTGCACGTCCTCTCGATGTCGTTGAAAACCGGTGCACGGCCGCCACGCGAACAATTTGTCGGATTCTGCCGCTGCGTCTGCCGCTCTGCCGACTGCGCTGCTCGCGTCGCTCTTGCCCTTTTTGCAAGTTGCCAGACCTTCTGGGTTTGGGGTTTTTGTTTGCGGCTCTCGGTCGCTTTGTTGGTGTTGGTCGTTGCCAAAAAAGGGATGAAGCTTGAATTTATTGCACCGTCTGACCCCGCGATCCACTCCCCCCCAGCAGCAGAAGCGCAGTGGCAGCGCAGGAAATGCGTGCAGCGACGCTGCTGCTTTCTTCACTGCCATCCAAAGTTTCTGGCTCTTTCTCTGCATTTATTGAAATTTCTTAATTTCTGAGTTCGCTGAATTCTGTGCGTTCGTCGTTTATTTATGCACCATTATTTTAATAATATTATTTTCATTTTTGTCGCTGTTATCGTCGTCACAAAAGAAACCTCAGGTCATTACACTCTTTGTAATAACAAACGATGCAGAGTACAGTGCAGCTGAGAAAAGGCAAACGAATCAGAAAGCTTAAGAAATATTGAAACAGCACATCTTGTTTCTTTTTTCTTTAAGTTCAATGTCAATAAGAACAAAATTCAGAAACTTAAGATTTCTTCAAATATAGTTTAGTTTTTTTTTTAACAAACACCATGGGCTACAATGTAAAATAATTGTTTGGTTAGATATCCTGGAAGAAAGTTTTATTTTCACTTACATTCACATAATTCTATTGGAACTGAATATGTACATATATTTGTTTGTACGTGTGTATTAGCTATGTGTGTACATATTTATTTACATACTATTAATAGATTGGTTTAGGTGCAGTTATGTTGTTTGGTCTAATCAAATCGGCGAACCTTGTATAGTGACTGGCAACTTCAGCCTGTTTCAAAGCCATACTCTTTGTTAACAAACCTTAGGTTCTGGCAGTTTTGACGGGTACGTCATCCGGGAGTACGGCGATAAGAACGAAAAGCCAAAAACCCACCGACAATTCAAAGCTAACGGGCAGCGAAACGTCGACATTTTGTACGTGTGCGAAGAAGATATCATAATAAAAATTTTATTGAGTAAGTTGAGCGGTGCTTCGTCCGCCGCAGTCGACGTAGCTGCCGTCAGAGGCAGCAACAACAATTGCCGAATATTTCAAAAACTGCGAAGGCGGACGGACTACCTTTGTTTGAGTTTCTGCCATCATGTATGTGAACATATGTATGTATGAGGCAGCTGCGTCAAATGCCGGTTCACGCACACAGGGACACGTCGCACAAACACACTGCGACTTTCGTTCTGCGCTGACGGCGCAGTCGACGTCGCTACCTCGGTCGCAGCTCTGTCGCCAGCCGCTGCCGCTGCGAGCTTTGTTCTCGGCGAATTGTTTGGTTCTCGTATTTCTTGACGAGCAGGCAACGCGGACGGTCCGTTCTCCGGGAACTTTTACCTCGAGTAGTTTTAGAAAGCTAAAGCTAATCATCTTTGCTCAGAAGCTGCAATCCGCCAAGAATATCCAACGCTCGACATAACAACTATTGATCTCGTTTGCCTTATAAAGAAAATAAGTGAAAGCCGCTGAAACTTCGTTAAATTAATATTTTTCAAACGCAAGTGCAATTTCTAAATCAATTTTTTACGTTGTGTGTAAATAATAACTAAAGACTGACAGCCAGAATAAGTTACCCTTAGCTCTAACACCGGAAATCTAAAATTAAACAAAACTCCGAAGAGCTGAACAACAAAAATATAATTAAGAAGTGCAAAGAATCAAATGCTTTACCTGAAAAGCTGAACCTTCATACGTTAATGCGTTGTAGGAACACCACTACATACACAAACAACCTAGGTCAATATTGTTTATAGTGGCGTGTGAATGTGCGCAAAGATAGCAACAACGATTGCAGATAATAATAATATAGCGAACACACACACACCCGCGTATTGGACCACACACTCGTGACTAGAACATATTCACGGAAATCGGAAAACAACAACACACAGCTTCAGAGACGAGCGCAAAAGAGAAGCACGATTCTAAACTTGAAAATAATAATTTTATAATATCGAAGCGAAGGCTGTTGGCTGTTGGTGTGTGAGCTCGCCGAATAAACCCGAGTGCCCGAACGATTCGCGTCGCGCCCACACAAGCGCACTCACATCAAGTATACGTAGCTCTCGGCGATCGCTTGCTCAGCGCTTTTTACCAGAGCAGTGCAAGTACTAACAATAACAATAACAAAACAGAAAGCTAAAATGTTCCTGTTCTAACGGTCTCAGCGTATTTCGTAATTGGTCATCGTGAAGTGAGCGGGAGAGAATTGTCGCAGCAACTGCGATTACGGTCTCACAGTCGAACGCGCAGCAGTGAAAAAGTTTCGGTGGAAAACACTTGCCTCTGGTCGATTCGCGTGTTAGGACGCGCGACTCCCACAGAACATAAACAAATTCAGCAAATAGCCAACAAGTGTTCAACAACCGCCCCAGATATCAAACCCAATTTGGATAACCTTTTGCAGTCACAGAGGACTACTAAACTGCATTTTGCGGATTTTCCTGATCAAGTTTATGGTAAGTTTTCGAATTTGTCAAGTTAATTTATAATTTGTGTCATTAGGATTTAGTACTTGTGAAATCTTCTAAGAGAATCACAAATTTCATTTAATTGCCGAACAACATGTCGTATACGTAATAATATGAAAAGCCTTTTAAACTGCAATCCTAAATATGCCCCGCAATCTACGTCAAACCAAATATGGCACGTCAATGATAAGCTACGAAAAAATATCACAACAGATCTATAAATACGCAATCAAGAAAAAAAATCACACATACGCCCTATTATGCATGAGTTCCATTGCTCCCCTCAACGATTTTGGTTATTTCACCGATTACCGCAATGCAGTATCTTTCTAGAATTTTAAATATTGAAAAAAAAAAGCCCCAAACACCTCCAAAACAATTAGACAAGCTGTCCGAACCTTATTCATGATGACTCAAAACTTAATTAGCTTAAGAATCGACCTTTTGAGTCATCATGACAAGGGGCTAATATAAATATATTGTTCTAGGTATTCGCAATTTTTGATAATGGTTCAATCGATGTTCAAGAGGGGTTTCCTAAGCAGTCGTGAGTCATTAAGAGGTGAGGTGAGTCACCCTAAAAGTCTGGCCACTTGACAGGATCATGCTATTTAACTTTGATAGTGGAGGTGATTGGTGATCTTTTTCAAAGAACCCTTATAGAAAATAAAAGTTTTAAATAACTTTGTCCTTGGAATTTGTAACACCGGAACTCGCCACTTGAGCCTTACGATTTGCGCTTCGGCCGAAACTCTTAATATGTTATGTAAGCGTTCGAACGTTCCCTTCGGACCCTCGAGAACGTATCAAATAGGTAACAAATGGAATACAAGATTATTTAGTACAACCGTGACAATACAAATCTTCACCAGATCTCAAACACAATGCATATTTTAAAATGACATATTTGTATGTTGTATGTATGTTAACGCATTATGATAATAAATACCATTTGAAGTCTTTTATTTGTGGTAAAAAATTCTCTTAAGGCTTGACACTTAGGCTTCAAGAAACCAATCGCTGATAATTAAGCCTTTAACACTTCAGCCGAAGAAATTCATATCTAGATATTGCCAATTGCCAATTTTGTGTCCGAAGGTCCGTGCCAACGTCAGGCGGTGGAACGTATAAAAAATTCTAACAAATCAGAAAATAACACTAACTGGCAAGTTCCAAAGTATTCTTTTCTTTTTTAATCTCTGGAAATTGATATTGAGGTATTTATGTTCACAGGAAATTGTTGTCGCGGGGCACAAAAACAAAAATACCGATTATAAAGTAAAACAACACAGTACGGTAATGCTGGTATCGCTATCGCGAAAATTGGCAAGCTGATTTGATTCGTCTTTTCGGGTCGAGCTGGCTTGGGTTGTCGTAGCTGCGTTCATTCACGTTCCACCTGTTGGCACTTATTGGAACAGCCGACCGAACTGTTATCACTCTGGCGATATTTAAATGTACGTTTTTATGTGGGAGCTGTTGCTGTACCTTGCTCCGCTTTATGAATGGTGCCATGCTTAGATTATAATTTATACGTTGTTGGGGAGATGCCAAGATATACGGTCGGTATGTGGAAGTACTTCCCGACGATACCGACCTGCTTTTATTGTAACCATTCGCAATAAATTGCTGGGAGACGGAAATAAAAACGACTGATAAAAAATATTTATCGATCATGTTGCACTTAATCTTATTGACGAACGTTGAATAAGTGTTTAATGTTTCTACAGTTAAACCTCCATAACTCGAACTTCCCTAACACACACTTTCTCTTTAAGTGGTATTAGTTTCTTTGGCAATAGAGATTATAATAACATGGAAACATTCTTCTACAACACTCTCCTTAAATTTCACCCACCAAAACGTGGTGTAGCATAGGGCATCGAAACGAACGGTTTGGTAAGATTTAAAAATTTGTTGTAGGAACGATCTAGCTAATAATATTTTAAAAACCGCCATTTCGGCTTCTCGAGAAACACTCCGTTGCTCGTTTAATTTATTTTATAATCAGTTTTTATCTTTGAACCCGTTTTTATTCTGTAATTGCCTTTCAAAATATGTATTTTTAGTACTTTTAATTTGAGTTTTGCAATAAACCAAATAACCGATATTTATAACTGATATTTATTTTTAGAGCACAACACAGTAACAGCTTCAAGTGTTTTTGTCATAAAAGTGCCCACTGCGATCAAAAATCATCGAAAGCGAAAAATAAAACTAAAACGACAGCCTTATCAGCCTTTTTGCCATTCTTCAATTTCAAAGAGAAATGCCATTATTGGCTCTTTTTTTGCAGTCTTTTCACAAACTCCTGATTATCAGGGCGATGACCAAATCACATGACAAACTCGTGAGCGCTGGAGAAGTTAAACCTTCGATGTTAGTCTGATTATGCGGCCGACCCTTTGCCTACCCCATTGAGTTTTGTATTGGAAGGCCACAGCAACAACTAGAGGAAACTTTTGTTGCTCTGAATATCTTTGGGAGATACATACTGACAAGAAAGCTTGCCGAAATATTCTAACGCGAATGGGGAATAAAACGAAAAAGCCGGTTCGCAGACATGCGTAAAACGTAAGCCTGTGTATGCACACATTAGTATCTGTGTGTAGTGCCAAAATGTTCTGTATCTCTGTAGGCACCCTCCCATAGCCCCTCGCTCGACCCCCTTGTCCCTTGTCAAATCCGCCATATTTTTCGGAATTTGTTATTTTTGCCGTTTTGGAAGTTCTTTAGAATTGTTTTTGCTGCTATCGCCTGTTTGTTTATCGAGCTCTCTTGGTATATACTATATAATATGTATGCGTGCTCGTTTATAAAATGGCTGTCACCGCACTCGTCCTCTCTTTCTCGCTACCTCATTTGTTGCTCGATTTGATACTTTTATAAAAAAAAATTTTTGACCTTGGTTAACAAATTTTATAGCAGTTTCTATTCTCTTTCTTGTTTTTGTTCTAATTGCCAATTTTGGCTGAGCCGAAATACTCCATCCGATGGCTCTATAGTTAATAATAATAATTTCTGTGGTCAGTTTATATTGTATGTATGTATTTATTTATTATTCGGAATTTCCATGGTTGTAGCTTATGATAAAATAAATATATTAAAATGTTCCTAAGTTCTAAGAAAGTATACAGTCAGCACGTGTATAGCTGATAAGGATCATCCGAATAAAAGTTCTTTCTGGGAATATGGCTTTGGCTTATCTATCGAAATATTGAATAGTTTAATTATTCCCATATTTGCCAAAACCCTAACCAAGAATAAACGGAAACTCTCTGATAAGCTTTGTTGCATAAAAGAGATTTGCCTTTGTTATAAAGAATTTTGTTCAGAATTAAAATAGGATTTTTTATTTGAGAGATGCAATTTACCTTTAAAGCAAAAAATTAAGTGAGCCTACTCATATATTTGATTCAGTGTTCTTTATCAAAGATGGACATTTATGGTGCTTGAGATGTATAATTAAAAACGATATGCACAGTGCACAGTTTAAACATTAAATAACCGAAAAAGTTCATATAATCGAGTTTGCGTTCTTTCGGCTGTGTCCTGTATATGTGTATGTATGTACATATAAAAGTTTATGTATGTGTAAACAATGCGCCCTCAGCCTGCGTTGCAGCTGCAGCTCTCTGTGCATTTGAAAGCAAATTGCGAGAGTGTGTGTCTTTTGGCCTGCGAAAAATACAGCAATAAAAATGTTTGCCAAGTTCAAGGACAAGACTGCAGCGACGCGTCACATTTTGACGCTGCACGTTGGCTGTACACAAGTACACAAAAATGGCGAGCGATTTTTGCTGCTCTGCTGCAAGCTTCTCTCCCGTTTCTCTCCCTCTACATCACTGCTAGCAACTTTCCGTTTCTAAGTTTAATTATGATTTTGGCCAACTGAGTGTTCACTGTACCGAACTTCGTTTGAAGGCCAGTTTTTCTGTCGCTGCTCTGCTCCGAAATTCAAGTTCAAGGCATAAGAGCTGCCGTCTCTTTCTGGTACTCAATTAGCTCTCGCTCACTGAAATGGGAATGTGTTTTCGGAAATTCCCATTGCTCCCGTACTTCGTTATTCTGTGATTTAGTTACCAAGGCCAGAATTGGTACGAGTTAATTTAGCGAATATGTATATTCAGTGTACTCTCAATAAAATGTTTTGCTTTTGCTGATCAGTGATTGAACAAAAAGGACTGAATTTCTAATATATACTTTCTTCAATTTTTTTTTGTCGGCATCAATCAACCTGTTAAACTTGTTTTGCCAAAAAAATATCTTCAAGATACACACACATAATTATATCGTGAATCTTCCGGCGAGCGACGGTCGAGGTTTAGTCAAAGACTACTTGAAAAACTGCAGCCAGTGTGTCATCAAAGAGCGATGTTTGGTTGACATGAACGGAAACGGAGGAAACTCAAAATTGCATTTTGGTTACGATTTATGGAAGCTTCAAAAGTGATCAGTTAAAGGTAAATTGAAAGCGGAATCGGAATTGGTATTCAAAATTCAACCAGTTTTGAAAACAAGCCCCCGGGGTAGGCCCTTCCAAATTGTAAATCACAATGTTATTTGTAATGCCGGAAGCTTACAGATATCTCGTTTGCCTTTAAAATGCAATTCCGAAAATATCCAGAGCCCCAAAAAGAGCTTTAGCACTCCCCCAAAAAAATTCACCTGAGTGCGGGTGTCTGATTATTTTTAAAAACGCAAAAACTTATTACAATGTGGTTCAAGAACAAAAGGAACGAGTATGTAAAGTAAATTCAATATGTCGGTTCTCTGCCCTGCCCTTTCTTCGGTCACCCCTTTCGCAGTTGACTGCGACGTAACAGCGCTGCTGCAGCGGACAAAGAAAGAAATTCGGCACGTTAAAAAAAACACTTGTGCATGCTGCCTCTTTGTTGTTGCTGCTGCTGATTGCCTCTTCGTCTTTAAATGTGTGTGTACTCGATTTCATTTGTTGTATTTATTTTGAGGTTTCCACAAAATGTTATGTATTGACTGTGGTTGCTGTTGCCGCGATCTTGTCTGAATCCCCACCCCCTAAAAGCAGTGTGTTTTGGGGGCTACATGCACACAAACACTCACACTCGTGTAATTCTTTTTTGGATTTCTTCAATCTACACTTTTCGAAAAAAAAAAAAAAAAAACGTTGAGAGCTTTTTTTCCCGAAGTTCGTTAACCCTTTGGTTGGATTGAGGTTGCTCTGCCGCCATCGACGTCGCTTGCCGCTGATGGAAGCGTTTTATCGAGAAGTGTTGTAATTAAAACTGAAACTTGTAAGGCAATTCTGAAAATGTAATTTAGCCCTATACATAAATTATATAATGTAATCTCGATCAGCATCTCTATCTCTCTCACTCCAATTTTTAACCGGTAAAAAACAATTTTTATCGGTCATATTTATTATTGTACCTAGGTATTCCCCAAATCAAACCAATATTAAGAATGTAACGAAACTTAACCTTTTTTCAAACGGATAAGTCGTATGCGGATTTTTAAATGAAAATAAATAGCTCCAAGAGCTTTGAAAAAGTATGCAATTCGAAATTGGCAAAAAAACACACACAGACACAACTCGACTGCAGCGCTTACTGCAACGTCAACGTAGGCAGCGACAGCGGCAGAGCTCAGCTGCACTCACACTCCTCCCAATATAGCGACATTGTGAGTGCCGACTCACACACTCGTTCTCGTTGTTGTCATGAACTTGAACTACACGTGGAGGGCGTGCATGAGTTTTCGACTCGCTCACCGAGCACCAACAACATAGGCTGCCGTAAGGAGGACGTGCGCGAATTTTCGACAGCCACACAATCAACGCGCGTGCTGACTAGCTCTCTCACTTTCGGACTGTCACCCACCACCCACCCTCTCTCAAATGTTCTCGCTCTCTGCAATGAGTAAGCATGTTGTTTGAGGTGACTGTTGCAGCAGCAGCAAAAACAACACACAAATGTGGGTGGGGTTGAATGCCAAACGAAAGGGAAGGTTTCCTTGCTGCGCCATTTATGTAGCAATCGTTGTAGTTGTTTAAAAAGTGAAAATACGTCATTGGGGTTGGTACTTCTGCACACGGAGCTTTAAAATTTGCGTTCTAGCGCTAGTATTTAATTTCGCCTACTAGCGTAACGCAAGCTGGGAATATTACGCCACATTTGCCACATCCGTAATAACATGTATCACGCGCTGCCCCTACGGAAAACCACCCATTACCCACCTTATCTGCTTTTTTAGCAGCTTGAGTGTGTATTCGCGTCTCGCTCAATTGTAACTCGCTTTTTGACCTAGGCCAACCGCTCCGCCCCACGCAAATTGTGCGTGCTTCGTCGGCGTCGACGTAGACTGCGGCAGAGCAGAGGCAGAGGCCGAGCAGCTCAAGCTCAGACGTTGCGTCTAGACCCTCGCAACATTAATTAAACACTAAAATAGAATGATAGTCTTGAGATATTGAAAACATTTTCGGATCGAAATTTTTTAGAGGATCAGTGTAGTATATTTTTCTTTTATTTTATTATTATACCTACTTATACCTATAATATCTGTAAGATAACTTAACGCCAAAATATCAGTGAAACTTTTTTTTAACATGAAGACTTTTTTTTTAGTACACACAAACTTTCTTCTAATGAACATAAAAAAATGAATCTTCGGATGTTCCAAATACCGATTTGTTTTTTTTTAAATACTCTGATATGAGAAAAAACAAGAAAGAACGCTATAGTCGGGTTTCCCGACTATAAGATTTGCGATACTCATTGCCCTCTTTAAAAACAGCTAGCTAGCCCTCTTCAATAATGTGTAGCCTACTTTCATGCGCAATCAGTTTTAAGCGCCCTCTCTTAAAAAAAAATTGTTTTGCCTACTTTTGAGCGCAATAAAAATTTTCAACGCAGTTGTATACACAATTTCTTGAAAATGGTCAGATTTTAAAAATTTTTAGATATTTGGGTAGGATTTTTCAATACGAACAACATTTGTAAGGGCTTCTTTTCTCTAGCACTAAAAATGTGGACACCACAGAGTTTTTTCCGGTTTGTGGGCGTAAAAAGGGGCGTGGTCAGGTTTTGAAACAAACTTGATCTGCGCCTTGCTCATAGAAGTCTGTGTGCAAAATTTGGTGGTTCTAGCTCTAATAGTTCCCGAGATCTCGATGTTTGTGCGGACGGACGGACGGACGGACGGACGGACAGACAGACATTTGATCGTTTACAGTATTTGCTTACTCTTCGAGTATCGCAAATAAAAACTAAAAGCTCAAGGGAGTAGCGCAGTAGAAGCAGCAGAAAAAAAAACTAAAACAAAAATTCTTTTTAAGGATAAAATTTATTTTAAAATGAACACTTAATTTTTTTTAAACAAAAATCCTAATTTTGTTATTGGTAAAATTAAAATGAGTTCCTTTTAAATTGTATAATAATTTTCTTTTTAAGCTACACACTCAAGTTCTATTTAACGAGTCAGAAATTTGGACTTTCCAATCATCAAAAATTCTTTCACCGTAATATCGCCCTAGGGAATTTCCCCAGTTACTCAAATTTTATTAGTTCGGGTATCTTATCGCTTTCAATAGTTTTCGTTTGATTTTTCTGCCTTGAGCTTCAGCTTACATACATATGTATGTATGTATATGTATGTGCAATGTACAAAAATACATACAGTTTCATTGAGCAGGCTTTCAGTGAAATTCAGAGCTTCCAACGTTTTTCTATTTTATCGTTATATGTATGCATGCGGGCTCATCGAACTTTAGCTAGAAAGCTGAGAGCTGGAAAAAATATATCGCTCAGTCCTCGAGTATCATTTTGGAATGGATACGCCGCCAGACAGAGGGCAGAAAACACACAGAAATAAATTCATAAACAAATCGGGCGTGCGACTGAGGAACCGAGCGAGAGAGAAAAGCTTACAATTTGCTTATATTTAAATGTTCATTGACCCCATCAAAAGTCCACAAAGAAGACACCAAAAATCAACACCGAACCGAAACCGCCCAACTTAATAAATCTGTGTGTGTATGCTTCTGTGCATGTGTGAGTAAGGTAGAGTAAAGTTGAGTGCAGGTAGAGAAGAGGTAAATAAAATTGAAAATGTACATTTATTCGACCTTTGCTAGTTTTAACTCATTTACTAATGACGTTACAACAATTGCCAACTTTATCAGTATTTTTCGAATTTTCTTGAAATCCAGCCTTGATGCCAACCCTGCCAAGCAACTTCACTGATCTATCCAAATACGATCACGAGTAACTTTTCCCCCAAAGACCAGTTTCAAATCACTTTATTTCAGAGCTATCCCAACAAAATAACGGCACTTCAAACGTGGTCAACGAATAGCTGTCCAATCTTTTTCTGTTTCTCGTTCTATGCCCGTCTGCTTGCCTCTGCTTGAGAGCCACGATCTTTGACCGAGCGTTTCATGGTGCACGGGCATGCGCTTAACCTCATAAATAGATAAATGTATTTATTCCCCCAAAATATGTTGTCGTTCATACCTTCAGAAACTTTTTGGTCGGGTAGCCCCAAAGAGCGCGAGCAAACGAGATGGGAGATCGGTGATCATGCTCGTACTTCCTCGCCTCTACACCGACACTCACTCAGAAATAGTTTTTGTGTCGAATGTTAATGAACTTTTGCGCTAGTTTAACGCACAGCCGAATAAACATCAGCAACAATAACAACAAAGGCAGATAAAGTTTTTTGAACTTGCCTTCACAGAAACTTTTTGTATTTCAACATTTGCTTCTCGGTCTCATTCTGTTTTTGGAAGGTTTTTTTATATATGTTGAGTTGTTGAAGGTGGAACCTGGTCGTTGGCTTTCTATAGATGAGCTGCGGAATGGATTCATAAGATGTCAATTCAAGAAAATTAAAAGGTCTATTTTGATCTGTTTTAATTACTTTTAAGTTACTATTTCTTTTAATTTTAGCTGCTTCGTTGTTTAGTTAAATTTTATCTTAAATTCCACGAAATTATCTTTGTTTAATAAAGAAAGTTGAACTTTGTTACTTTAATAACTTATGGCAATAACGTTAAAAAAGAACATTGACTTTATCTGCGTTCTTATTATAGGTTAATTTGATGTTATGGTTGAAAGTTTTGTCTATAACATGCAACAATAGCCTATAATTACAACCCGAAAACCATATTGTATATGTTACGTCATTAAAAAATGACAGAATCTTATCAATATAGAGCCAACTAATTGCATCACTCTGTGACTCTTGTCAAAAGTTAGTTTTATTTTAGTCAGGGAATTGCTTTCGAGATACCGAAATAACATAGTCATGACTAAACAAATAGCACTGATAGCTTAGATACCAATTGGCTTAACTGTTTATGACTCATCCCCTTAGCAAAGGGAAATTTAGGTTTACGGTAAAATTCCACCTTATCTTGTCACAAAAAACTCAAGAAGATATTGCACTCAAACACTTTCCAATTAAGGGAAATTTCTGATCAAATGTTGTTGTCTTCGTTGGGTTTGAGGGAAATTTTGGTGTACGGTAAAATTCTAGCTCAAATCCTAACAAACTACTCAAACATGGAACCACTCAAAAAATGTCCCTCAAAATTGCACTCAAACGTTTTCCAATTGAGTAACACTTCAGATCCAATGGGACCATTCTTGTTAGTGGTTGGTTTTCCCATGCGAGGTCTTTCCTGGGTTTGAGGCAGATTTTTCGGGAACTCACCCACCAGTCTCCGTTACTCCATCGAACAGAATACCTCGTGAGCGGCGATGTGAAAATTTTCGGATTACCATCCTCTTCGTTTCGTTTTCGTGCGTGTGTGTGGACTACACCTCTAAAATGACAGATTTTTCAATGAACGATATCTTAAGATCATTTAGAAAAATGCGCATGAATAAGGGCTCAGGCCATGGCGGTCATCACCAATATCGCAACCATCAGCAGCAGCCTCCACAGAATATCCAGGCCTACCAGCACACCTATCCCGTGCAACAATCGAAAGATTTGAAAAAAATCATTAAAATCATCAAAAAGAACCTGATTAAGGAAAAAGTAACCCGTCAAATGAAAATTCTTGTCTAAATCAAATGTCATAAATACAAAAAAAAATTTATACAACTACAAAATCAATACAACTACAAATAAATTAACAAAACTAAAAACATAGTAAACGTAAGACTGCTGATAAATAAATCCATTGACTGATACCCACAAGCTGAACATTTTCCTGCTAAAGTCTGATTTTGCAACCCAAATCAATGAAGAAATTTTATAGAATATAAATTTATAATCGAAAAGATCTCTAATAATTGGTGTAAAACTGGAAAAAATTTTACAACTTCCCAAGCAAATATTGGGCTTAAACAATCAAAAAGTATTATTAAGAAGTACATGTACAAGAAACAAGATGACTGAAAGCAAAAATGATACAAAAACTTGGGCTCCCAAACAAATTTGGATTAAAGATGTTCTCAAAAAGTCTGGCACTGAATTACTGGATATATCTAAGACCCAGACAAAGGCTGCCACCAAGAAGTCGTCGGCAAAAGGTAACTCAGCATTTTGCAGAAAACTTTCTTGCCGGAAAAGTTTCCAGAAAAGTCTCTTGACGACGCCATTTTGTTTTGGTATACGCAATTTTGGTTTTGGGGGAAGGTGTGGGGGTTCATACTATCATAATAATAAACAAGACTGAGAAAAAAAAGTGAGAGAGAGAGAAAGAGCAAATTGGGAAGGCAATCAAATGCCGGTTGGAAACCTTAGGGTTCGTAATATTATCTCCCAAATATCCCAGATGGGGTATTTAGAAGGCACACAATTTAAATGCGTGGGTCTCAATGAAATTCCTTCCAATTTCTCTGCCCTTCTCTCTTTTACATTATTCCTCTCTCCCATAAGCTTGTGCGTTATACTTTTTGGAAAACTCCGGCCGGCAAAAACAAAAAGTGCGTAGTACAAACGTTTGGGGTGTGTTTCCCCCTTTACGCATTTCCTCTTGCGCTTTTCCGAGCCTTTTTCCAACCACCCGTATGAAAACTTGTATCTACTGGGGGGTTTTGCGTTGTTTTTTTTTCCTATGACGTTGAACAGGGATCGATGGAACCTGTTACGCAGGTTAATCAAGTTGTCAGGGTGAGAAAGAGGTTGTATTTTAGATGCGTATATTAGTTACTTAAGACCTGCACAAGGATGTAAAAAATTTTTAAGCCTCGTCTTACTAATTACTTTAATACTCTTTTTTTATAAAAATAAAAATTGGTTTAATAAGTCAATTGTTAATTTATTTGCAATAGGATAGCTTTTATTTTCAATTCACCTAAGCTTAACACAGAACTATACCACAATTTCATTGTTCACCTATATTTTATATATGTCTATGTTTATAAAAAATTGTATAGCTGTTAAACTGTATCCTCCCTTTTGCAGATTCAGCCACAGCCAACATGGTCTACTATCCCTCTAACCAGCTGCTCATAAAAACGGAATCTAGTCAGGCGCAGTTTTGTCTTCAGGTGCCGCCCCCGCTGACGGCGACGTCAACGAGTGTGGGCCTTGGAGTTCCGCCATCCAGCGGGCAGCAGGAGCATTTTGAGTTGCTGCAGACACCTCAGCAGCGGCAACTGCAACTCCAGGATCAGCATCGGCAGGAGCAGCAGCAATTTGTCAGCTACCAACTGGCGATCCAGCAACACCAGAAGCAGCAACCGCATCAGCAGCAACATGAAAGTATTACGACGACAACTCCGCCGGCAGCATCAACAGCTCAGCGGATCAAGACAGAGACGTCCGCCCTCTTCCCAGCGGCTGCGCCGGGGTCGCAGGTTCGCAAGCCAAACGCCAACAAGCCGCAGTTCAAGTGCGAACAATGCGGCATGACCTTCGGCAGCAAGTCTGCCCACACTTCGCACACCAAGTCGCACGCCAAGAACGCCGAGCTCTCGCTGAACGGTGGGGTCGCTGCGACCTCCTCTTCGACGGCCATCGAGCTGAATGATGCGGGTCTTCCGGTGGGCATCCCCAAGAGTCCCACTATCAAGCCGCTGGCCAACGTGGCTGCCGGAGCCGATCCCTATCAGTGCAACGTGTGCCAGAAGACATTCGCCGTTCCCGCCAGGCTGGTGAGTTTTGCACTAAACTTTATCCATAAAATGCAATTATTGGTCTTTTTCAAATTCAACAAATACAGTCAGAAAAAACACTTGTCAAGATCGACAATGACAAGGTTTTTTCGTTTAGAGAACGGTTCTTTAGAAGGAGATATATGTTTCCACATATTCGTCCTATCCGAGAGATTTTCAAAATGAATCTGCGTACACATAAAATCATACTCGTTAAAAACATCATGCTAAAATTATAAAAACTGCAATTTTTTTTTTTTATTTTAGATTTTTTTAAATTGTTTTCACTCTATTTGTTCAACTGAAGCGATAAAATTAATCTTAAATCACTGGTTTTTAAGTTTTAGATCTAAAACTCGGGAAAAACTGGAACTAACAATGAAATTTACTTATGTTTCAGATTCGCCACTATCGCACCCACACCGGCGAGCGGCCGTTTGAATGCGAGTTCTGCCACAAGCTGTTTAGCGTGAAAGAGAACCTGCAGGTGCACAGGCGCATTCACACCAAGGAGCGGCCCTACAAGTGCGACGTGTGTGGACGGGCCTTCGAGCACTCCGGGAAGCTGCACCGCCACATGCGCATCCACACCGGAGAGCGGCCGCACAAATGCTCCGTGTGTGAGAAGACGTTCATCCAGTCCGGACAGCTGGTGATCCACATGCGCACGCACACCGGCGAAAAGCCGTACAAGTGCCCGGAGCCGGGTTGCGGAAAAGGTTTTACTTGCTCCAAACAGCTCAAGGTTCACTCTCGGACGCACACGGGCGAAAAACCCTACCACTGCGACATCTGCTTCCGTGATTTTGGCTACAACCACGTGCTGAAGCTGCACCGTGTGCAGCACTACGGCTCCAAGTGCTACAAGTGCACCATCTGCGACGAGACCTTCAAGAACAAGAAGGAGATGGAAGCGCACATCAAGGGTCATGCCAACGAGATTCCCGACGAGGAGGCTGAGGCAGAGGCAGCAGCGGCTTCAGCAGGCTCCTCCACTGGGTCGCCGTCGGGGCAAGGCGTCAGCAGCAACTCTGAGAGCAGTTATCAGTCGCCGCCCAGCTCGCCTCCGGCCACGAAGAAGCCACGACAACCACGTCAGCCTCGTGGAACTAAGTCGGGAGCAGCAGCAGCTTCTATTGCTTCTTCCTCACCTCTCTCGCCCAGTTCGCTGAGCTCCACGTACTCGCCGTCGGCCAGCAGCCTGGCCTCGCCTCCACCCACATCGGCCCACTATCTGCCGCCCCAGATGGAGCCGGACGCCTTGAGTCGGGATAGCGGAGTGTCAAGCGCCCAGCCCACCCACAGCACCTATGCGGACGAGGAGCTCCCCACAGACCTCAGCATGCAACAGGTTCCGAGCCTGGCACCAGCTCAGGTGACCTACTTCCAGGCCCCGACCAACCTCCTGGAATTGCCACCACAAGCCCCCGGCCTCACGATCAATCCCGCCCTCCTCGAGGCGGCCAACATGGCGCGTCGTCATCACGACAACGACGATCAGATGCAGGACGAGGATGTGCACGCCGCAGCCTGGCAAATGATGCAGCTTCGCCGTGGTCACGGCTCCTTGCCTCAGTCGGAGCAACAGACGCTGTCGACGCAGCCCCACACGCAGCAATCTCCTACGCTGCACATTAGTGACCTGGCGGCCAATTACGATGACACCCATGAAGCCACCGTGCTGATAGAGCACTTCAAGCGAGGAGATCTTGCTCGCCACGGACTACACAAGGGCTACGCGCCGGTGCCTAAATACGAGTGAGTGTTTGATAATAGTAAACCTCAAACTCAGAAAAAACTTCACATTTTTCAAAGAGATACGTTCAGAACCAATTCGTTTACCCTATCGCATCGTTTATGACTAAAGCTATACCTTTGCATTCATATGCGGTTTTTTTTTTACATATTTATAGTGTGAGAACATACATATCTAAACAGTATCCAACATAAATAGTAGATAATACCTGGAAACTTTTTTGCTTTGATTAAAGTTCGCTTAAACTGTATTTAGCAAAAGTGTTTAGGAAAAACTGACCGTTTCGAAGCTTTTTAAAAGAAACCATGATTGTTTCAAAAATGTTAAAATTATAAACTTAATTATGGTAATGGGGATGAACGAAACAGGAAAAATGTGTTAATAACATGAGCATGGTTTAATTATTCACTAACCAATATATTAATTTTTATATGAAATCATTTTCCAGATCCGCGCTGCCCAATCCGGATATCGTGCGTCGCGTAGAGGCGGCAATCGGACTTCGGTCCAGCACAGAGTCTCCCGAGCGGAGTTCCTCGCCGGAAAGCGACTCGTTGATGATGGCTGACCGCAACGTGATGACGCTGCCGCTGCGCAAGCGCAAGCACTACATGAACAAGGGCGACGACGGCCAGGGGGAGTCTGAAAAGGCACTGGGGGCTGGAGAAGAGGGGTCCGCCTCTGCCAGTGCCGCTGATTCGGTTGGCGGTGGAAATGGCTCCGGGTCCAAGGTGATAAGAATGAGCTCGGTCATCCAGTACGCCAAGGCCTCTTAGGGGTCTAAGGCCTCTCCCCCAATCAGCATAAAGACTGTCCAAACAAATTCTAACTGAAATTAGTTTTAGTTTTTTCTCTAAGGTTCAAAATTGGGCCTGGAGTGAAGAGAGGTAGAGATAAAGCAAACGGATTGTTTTCTAGCAGCGAAAATGAAAATGCCAAAAGTATTATAAAAAGAGAGAAAATTTGTTTTAAAATTACTATTACTTCCTATTACGTTTTAATGGAACTCAAGTTTGCTTGATCCTACTTTTGTTAAATGTTTGATTTTAAAAGGCTTTCCAACATTGTAAAATTTTAATTTTAATTTGGCAAATATTGTTTGTTTTCGTCTTTTAGTCAAATTGCAACAATTGGCATTATGCGTATTAAGCATTAGCGTAACTAATTTAAAAATAAATAAGATCACCTTAACAAGACCCAACCCTAATCCGTATACAATAATAAGTTTCGTGCATAATTATGCACACAACAACAATAAAATATGTATGCAAAAGGCCATATTGGCATTTAATATTTATAAAAACCTATAATACTTATTTATTATTGTAATTAACTCTGCTCGCCAAACTTCTTCCTTCCCCTCCAACATTAGTGTCAACACCATCATCGACATCTTGTATCCCCTCATTTGAAATGCATTTTATATTTCTTATAGAACAGCACATAGACACTAAATAAGAAAATCATTTAAAACGGATCGGTAATTTTAATTTTACAAACGGAGAATATTGAACTGATAAACAAGAAGAAAGCAAGCATAATTAGATTTATACATTTTCAAACAAATAAAAATAAGCGCGTCAAAACATAATTTTTTGTAAACGCCGCGTCAATATTTAGGTCTAAATTGTAAAATCAAATATTGCAAGAAAAAACGCAAATGAAATTCAATAAAGAAGTGCGTAATAAAAAAATATTTACAAATACGTTTTCTTCATACATATGTATGAGCGGTAAGGTAAGAAGCTAATGGTTGTTTAAGTAACGTATTAAAAAATTGTTGGATTAAGTACGTCTTCACTTCACCATGTCTTTGAACACTACCTCGTCTCTCTGGAATCCTTTTCTTGCTCCGAAGCGTCGTTCTTAAGGGGGGAAATACAATTAGAAGGCCTAAAATGAGGCCTATCTTTGGGAGTGGATTGCAAGTAGGGAATTAAATGAATCTTAGCGATTCTTTTTGCATGTTATTAGGAAATTATTGGGCAATGAAAATCAGTCAAGTTTTTTAAAAAATATTGTAATGTAGCCCATTTATGATCAATAATGTGGAGTCGTGTTTTAAGGGATGAACTTTGCGCCGTGCAGTCTCCAGGCCCAGGATCACGTCTAAAACAAAAAACAGCAACTGGGCATTAATCTTAGAGGTACAGCGCACAACATGAATTATTTCATATGTAAAAAAATGGTTTTTCCATGAAAAAATGTGAAGTTGAAAAAAAATTTTCAAAAAACACACTTTTTTTTCGACTTTGTTCGTAAAAAAAACATGTTATAACAAACAAATATGAAAAATCCTTTAATTCATGTTGTGGAGAATTTCATTTTAAACACAAAGCAGAAAACCGCATTCGATTAAAATGAAATCTCTGACCTGTACATTGCACGGCGACTTTGAAAACACGACTTTTCAGTAGAAGCGTTTAAAGTTTACCTTTGTGAAGAAGGTAAGGTGAAAAGCACTCACTAAATTGCGTATTACTTTGAAAATAAGTACCGGACGGCTTTATGCTTTTAAAGGCTTATTCCCAGACATATTTAGAGTACATTAAGACAAAACAAAATTTTTCGAAAAAAATAAATTTCTAATTGTATTTCCCCCCTTAAGATTTTTAGTAATGGGTGATCAAGGCAAAATCACTTCTACATTAATGTGGACGACTACGCTATAGGCGGTTTCCCCGACTACCAGAAACCCATCACTTGCCCCGTTAAAGTGTTGCCTGTATTCAGGAGCAATATTTGTCTACGGCACCTTGTATAAACACATATGATAACTATATAAAGGCGCCAGTTTTCAATGTATTTTTTTGAAATATTAAATTTTGCGTCCGTTACACCGCGCTCAACGTACAGTGCTATATTTATTATCAGTGCTATTATTCGAAACGTTGTTAACCTGTTCTCGCAGAACAAACATAGTATAACACGAGATTTTTTTTTGCGATACTCTAAGAGTAAGCAAATACACACAGTGAACCCCAAGAGGTCACAGGTTTGATGAAAATGGTGACGAAAACTAACGATGGATCTTGGTTCGTACGTGTCCCCAGATTACAGAACTGAAGAGAAGTAAATCCTAGCTGATCGGTTTCGCGAGATATTTGTAAATGTAATTTTTTACAAGACTAAATTACAACATAAAAAAAAAAACATTGAACCGGACCGAAAAATTTTTTTCTGGTAAAGTTAATTTTCTACATTAAGAAAAAATAAAAAATAAAATTTTTTTAAGCGAATTTTTTTAACGATTTTTTTAAGTTTAAGAAAAAAATGTTTAAAGGCCTTTACTAGATTTCTTCATATCTCAGGTTGTAGTCGGCCGATTTGGATGTTTGATACCAATTATCACTACCAATAAACTGATCTTTAACTTTGCCATACAGATCATTTTCATTCGATAAGTAATTTGTCAGCAAGAGCTCAACAAACACAAAACTTTTGAATTTGTCGGTTTTTTCACCATATCTTAAACACTCGAAGAAAAGTCGATGCAAACAACGGTATGTAATAAAATGTTTGTATTCACATACACTATCAATATGTAACTAACAAATCCACATCAAAATATCACTCTTAGCTTGCCTCAGGACCAACGACAAGGACGCGGTGATAGAATGGTCCCATTTTTAAAATTTTTTTGTTTTTGTATTTAGTATTTTTTTATATATTTTTTTAAGTGTTTTTTGTTTTTTATATTTGTTTACATATTTTTGTTGTATTTTGAATTTTATTATTTATTATTTAAAAAAATTTTTTTTAATATATTTTTTTAATTGGATTTTTATTTTTTTTTAGGAAAAACCATCCTATCACCACGTCCTCGTCGTTGGTCCTGGGGCAAGCTAAGAGTGATATTTTGATGTGGATTTGTTAATAACATATTGATTGTGTATGTGAATACAAAAATTTTATAACATACCATTGTTTTCATCGACTTTTCTTCGAGTGTTTAAGATATGGTGAAAAAACCGAAAAATTCACACATTTTGTGTTTGTCGAGCTCTTGCTGACAAATTACTAATCGAATGCAAATGACCTGTATGGCAAATGTTTTTTTTTTATGTTGTAATTTAGTCTTGTAAAAAATTACATTTACTCACTAATTTATACTCTAACTTTAAAATAGGATCAGGTACGATTTCGCGGTTTGAAAATTCTGAAACTTGAGTTCATGTAGGAAAACTCTACGTTCAAAAACCTTCCATCCACTTTTATAAACCCTGCTTCTGCTTCAAGAGTACTGTGAGGTGGTGCAGAAACCTCGACCAATTTCAACCGTCTTTGGTTGGAAGAGGTTTCTGGACTACTCCCAGTCGACTTGCCTGGTGACGGAGATCAAGAATTCATGAATGAACATAAACTTTATAGAGTTGGGATGTTTTTACGGCATTACAAACATCATCTTCAACAAATATTTAAATACCCTGCAGGTTAATAAAATATGTTTGGCCAAATTTAGTTTGCGCACTTTATTTATACACATTAAAAGGAACAAAAGGAATCCAAATGCCGAGTTAAGCATTCGAAGCGCTTCTTGAAACTGTGAAAGGAACGGCGCGTTATAAAATGTTTTTTTTAAGTGCATAATGTACATATGCACATGCAAGCGTACCATACATATATCAAGCGTATTAGATATGGACTAACCCTGCTGCCGTTGACGTGGGTATATTTTCATGAAGTTTTTGAACTAATTTAAAAATGAAATGACAAAAAATATAGTGGAAAGTACACTAGTCGACATAATTATTTTTACGGAACAAGTTTGGCACATATCTGCGTATACCGCATAATCTACTTATATTTTTAAAGCACTTGTACTATTATTTAACTTGTATGGACTATTCCTTAAAAATACCAAATCTGGTGTAAATCCACTTGTTTTATTTTTTTTTTAAAGAGGGCATTAAGTATTGCAAAAATTGATAGTCGGGAAACCCGACTATAGCGTTCTTCCTTGTTTTTTTTTTTTCAGAAAATGGATCAACATGTAACATGTAAACGACCCATTCGGGGGTGCCACAGAAACCGTTCCACCCAAATTCCAACCGAATGTCCAACCCCTTCTCTATGTAAATTCCAACCTACTTGTGTTGGAACGGTTTCTGTGGCACCCCCGATTGTGAAAAATGTTATCCTATATTGTCATTATAAAAGGAGAAAATGACAAATGAAAACAGGTCTAAAAAACAGGAAAAATAATAATTCTTGTTAATGCTAATCCGTTATAAAAATTTGTCAAGTTCTTTGTCAATTGCTTTGATTACTGGAGTTTCTATGATTTAAGAAAATAATATCAGTACACAGTCTTGTAGAAACATGTTTTAATTAGCTTCTTTCGTTTTTCGGGCTGGTTTCAAATTCAAATTAGCCCATATCAAAATATTTGCTGTCCTTTGCTGTTTTTTTTTGTACTGTGAAACAGCCTAAATATACAATAATGTGAGTTTATGGTTCTTAAAAATCACGGTGTCCTGTATTCCTCCATGGGAAAGGATTTCGAGTAAGTATACCTCAGTGTCCCAAACAAAGCTGTTTTTCAACTATTCCAGCGCGAACGAAACTTTATAACCGGCAAACGAACTTTTATAATCAAAAATAATATCATTTTTAACTATAGAAAAACTGTTAAGCTCTTCACATCTCAACTACACCTAAAGATATTTTTTATACATAGTCCGGTCAATTTAGACCTTAATTCCGACAGAGCTAAATTTTGGTGGAGGCCTTTTGTTTACCACAAGGAACAAATTATCAAAAGTTCCCATCGATCCCAGCTGTGCTAATTGAATTATTCACGGTCACAAATGCGACCATATTTTCACCACGTCTACGTTGTTGACCCTGTGCCAAGCTAAGAGTGGTATTTTGATGTGAACTTGTTAATAATAAATATATTGAATATATGAATACAAACATTTTATTAGGCACATAAGATTATTTTCATCGAAATTTCTTCGAGAGTTCAAAATTTCAGAAAGTTTGTGTTTGTCGAGCTCTTGCAGACAAATGAATTATCGAATTCACCAAACTAGTAAGGGAGTGTTGAAGATTTATTTGTAAGAAGTACAAATTGGTATCATGCACAAAACTCGGCCGGCTACATTGAGATGTAAAAAAACTGTGTGTATACGTGGCGTATGAGTGCATATTATAGCGCGATATCTGGAAAATGTTGAGTCCTACAGAAAAAATCATAAAGATCATTTTTATAGAGCATTTTAAGATCTACAACTTTCCCCTTATCTATTTGTTGATAAACCTTACCTTTTTTGAGAGCAACCCAATCAAAACTTGTACCTGTGACCTTGAATAAATCAATTAGCAAACCTAGGATCGATGGGGCCTTTGACAATTTTTTCCTTGTGGTAAACCAAAGGCCTCCACCAAAATTTAGCTCTGTCGGAATTAAGGCCATTTAAACTGATTTTTTTGTCTAAATTGAACGGATTAACAGAGTTATTACTTACTAAAACTTACTTTGCAGTAAACGTAAACAAATGGTTCTGTGTCATTTAATATTAGGCTTTTTTTTTTTTAAAACAAATAATGATCCAGTGACCTTTACTTAATGGTATGAAATTTTATTGCCGTCTATAACCTATTTTCCACTGACTAATAAGACGACTTAAATAAAGAAATTTCATTTCTGAATTTTATATATTATTCATTTGTGACTATAAGAATGGTGAGCTTTACCCACTGCAGTTCGATTAACTAGCATTTTGATTACAAAATTTAATTCGCATACTTCATTAGACTGCTAATAAACGCGGCAGTCCATTCACCTGTTTTTAATAATATAATTAAATACCAATTATTTTTAAAAATCATGTACAACAAGCGGAGCTGCCAAACGAGCAACGCTTCATTTACGGGGGCTAGAGAGATAACCAAATTATCGTACAACAAAGCAAACATTGCAATTAGTATAAGAGATAAGGCAGACGGCACAAACTATACACTTAAATTAATTAGCATGAGAGAGGGCGGGACGAGGGCTGGTATTTAGGGACTTGTGGCTTATTGAAAAACTAAAATCTGTTTACAAACTAATAATGCAAATGGATTGAACTTTCTGCCGCTCATCAGATGCCAATATAGGAGCACAGCACAAAAACGACGAAAATCATTGCGATCAAGAAGGTAACGGCAATCCAGGCGGGGATCGTACCTGAAAGAAAGGCGACGGTGAAAACTGTACAGAAAGCCCTTTTTTTTGCTTACGCCTTTGGGGCAGACTGTGAATGCAAACTTTGTTGTCAACGGAAATAGACAGCACGGCTGCCTCCGTGTCGCTGGAGATTGGAGGTCCTTCCTCGTTTGTGATAGGCAGGAACTGAAGGCCCGTCACGAACATGGAGTGTGCATGGGGAATGTGGAGCACGCGCTACAAAACGAAAGTGAAAATTAGGTCTTAATGTGTTGCTTTATAATTTATTTTTAGTAGGAATTTTTAAATCAGATGTTTGCAAAAAGTTGAACCTTTTTAGTGGAAACAGACTAGTGTATGCTTCCTGAAAGCACTGAACAAGACTTGTTCTCACCTGCAGACTGAATGCTATGTACATGGAGACGCTTCCCGAGAACATCGTGCCGACGGCCACAAACCGTCCATCATCCCGCACAGCAAGCGAAGACAAACTTTCGTCGATGGCCACAGCCTGGCGCAGTTGCCCGCTTGCACAGTCCCAGTGCTGCAGGAAGCCGCGCTGCCGGCCGACCTTGCCCAGCGGATTGGCGATGGTAAAAAGGCGGTAGTGGTCCTTTTGCGCCTCCACGGTCCCGTAGCGACACCTCTTGAATAGGTACTTGGACCCCTCAGGCGTTTTCCACTCCAACTTGTGCTGCAGCTTTCCGCTGGCCAGATCCCACACTAAGCCCTGTGCATCCTTTGAGATGCTGGCAATGAGCTTGCTGTCGGGGCTGAAGTCCAGGTCGTCAATCTCCTTGGTGTGAGCCGGCAACTCGGCGGCCATGGTCATCTGCGGAAACGTCCAGACTCGCAGTTTTCCATCTGTGCCGCCGGTGGCCATCAGCCGACCGTTGTTGCTGATGCGGACCACGCGCTGCAGAGGTTCGGCGCCCTTGAGAAAGTCCGTCTGCACCACGTCCGCCGCCTGGATATCGAAACGAAGTCGCTGGAACTGCCGCAATATGTCGGCGGCGGAGGCTGGTGGTGTTTGACCATTGGCGACCGGCTCCACACCCGAATGCGCGTTACGCTGCCTTAAATGGCCGTTCTCGTGCGGACGTTCGGCAGGAACGGGCTTTCCGTCCCCGATCCCGTTTCCATTCGAATCCTCCTCGGACTCAACGCGCGGCTGGACGTAGTACATCTGGCAGTGCGCTTCCTGGCCGGCGCACAGGTAACCTCTCCTACCGCCGTTGCGGACCGCAAAGTTCATTACAACGTTAGCACCTGTCTCGTGTCGCAGCACTTCCTCCGCGCAGAAATGGCTCCCGTTGTGGTACAGCTCGTAGATCTCCTGAAAAAGTAAGACATTCATTTAATAAGAGGCTTAAGGGACGTAGGTGGGGGGCAGAACCTACAAAGCCATTCGCCACACCAGTCTTGCTGGAGCCGCCTCCGCCGGCCACCAGGATGTGGCGACTGGTGAGCATGTCCACAGCGTACAGCGGGAAGTTCACACGGGCCAGCAGGCCATCGCTGGGACGGCGTGTAGGGGCCATTATCAATAATGTATGACAATCGACCGGACACAGGGGCAGGGGATTTAGTAGACGACTTTATCAGCTCCGGCTGCGGGGTAGGCACATTTAATTGGGTCGACCGCTGTAAGCTCCGGCTAGGAAGTGGTTTGGGGAATCGCTCTCTGGGACTTTTAGGCCGTCTCAATTGCCGCTTCTCATCGTTTACTCAAGTGAATGGGCTCCAATTGATATATGTTTTGGTGCCGTGAAAGTTGTCAAAAATCCACGTACACTGAATAGCGGTGGCAAAGCGAGCTATCGATCCATCGATAGCTGATGAAGAATGTTGAACGGCGAGGAGCCGAATACCATCTGAGGCTGGGAATGCTCGCAAAAACGATGCTTTTAAGTAGTAAAATATGTGTTATTTTGGTACGTTCACAAGATGTGTTATTTATTTAGAAATGCGTTTGTAAAATATAAAATTTGTAGTGACATAGCAGTCAATTTTCGTCAGCAAACATCGGTAAAAAGAGTGGCAGCCGTGCTTAAGGTTACCAGACTGTCAGAGGGAATACATTTACGAACATATGTTGCCCCGTGGGTAAATTCGAATTTGCTCTTTGTTTTAGCCTAGTAAAGTTAATAGCCACCCTTCGCTCCCTCTCACTGCTAAACCACACTTTTCGTCGATCTGAGTACAAGACTTTTGTGAAAAACCTTCGTGGCGCCTATTAATGGCAAAACCTGTGTTCTGAAACACAAAACCCTAATACCTTTTTAATCTGAACCGTCTCACCTACTAAATAAACTAGGATCAAGAAAAAAAAATACAAAAGGTATCAAGCTTTATTTTTTTTTTTGTTTTTTAAAGTTTCCCATATTTTAGTCTGATTGTAGCTAATTTATTAGAAAAACCCTAACGATTAGTTCGTTTTAGCGCCTTCAATCACTTTCGTAACGCATTTGTTTCCCAGACGTCTTAGGGCGCATAGAGTAAGCCGTGCAACTTTGAACTCCTGTAACTTACAAAGTACTAGGAATTCGAACATATAATTTGTAGAACATGTTCTTTAAGAGTTATACTACCTATTTTTACTATTGTGTTTTTCCCCACATGGTGAGAACCTCCCTTACCAAAAACCAGAATTTGAAAAGGTCGAAAGGTCTACTACAGATGAAAAAACTGTTCAAAACTTAGCAAAATGCACTTCAATGATCCAATTTGAAGTCAAAAGATACAAGTATAATTTAAGCCAAACTCCAGACTTGGGCCAATTTTTTAATACGTTTTTATTTGGCCCTGAAAAGTACTAACAAGTAAAAAAAAGGTAAAATCCTTTCAGAAGCACATTCAGCGTTTATTCTTGGACCAAAAAAATACCACATTTTGTCGACCTGTACAGTACTTTCCTTGCGCACACTTGCCGGTGCTCACCGTCAATACTGTCTGTTCAAATTTCCATATTTCGGTTTTTATTCAAATTTGCAGCCTGTTTTACTGTTTGTTTGGAGTGAAAACTGTCGCTCGTCTGTCTACGCACCTGAACTAGTTTCACTAGTCTTATTTTCACAGTGCGTGGACAAGTTATACCGGCAGACACTTCGATACAATTTCACTTTTAATGATGCCAAGGCGGCTAAATTGATTTGCCAACTTTATCAACAAGTCAAGGTCAAGGCTCGTAAAACTTTTGAACAATTTTTTAATAAAACTGGAAGGAAAATAAAATTAGGGTAATTGTAAGTCATACACTTTAGTAATTCTGATAACATACATACAAATAATATAATACCCTTTAACTTTTTTATACAGTTTAAACGGATTTGTACGTGTTCTTTTATAAAGTAGAATATTTATTCATGTAACAGAGTGAAGATCACTCCGTATAAGATTCAAATTTATCTTTATTATAGGAGTATTTCAACTCGCATTATTGTACTCCGCACTTTTCCTGCAAGATGATAAAATTAAAGCAATAAAAGATTGGTCAAAAAAAGGTTCAAATAGTCTCGCCCGGTTTCACCTTATACACCCACCACCTTGCATGAACCGGTTTGAAGTTCGAAATTGTCATTTAAATTGCAACCGCCAAAAGCAACAAAAATAGCACTACTCGACACAGATGCCATCTCCTTCCCACTCGTGCAGCTTCAACAACAACAACAAAGCACAGCTGTTGTTTACCGACCGATACGCCGCACAGTGGGGTATTTTTCAAAAAGTGGGACTTAATTCACACAGGCTAAATAGACTCTGCCTTATACTTTTTCTTGTGTTAAGTTGTTAAGTTTATAAAACTAAACTAAAAAAAGTTGTTTTTGGATAAGGCTTAGGTAGTGTAATTTTATAAAAAAAAAATGTTCTGAAAATATTTTATGTTGAATTTTCTGACTTTTTAATAAAAAAGATGAGCTTTTAAATGAACGGACTGGAATAGTGCTGCGAGTATAGTGTAATTTTTTGACTCTCACCAAAAAAAACACTTTTTTCCTTCCAAGTTTACAACTTTGATCTCAAATGTCTCGCTTATCGCACAAAATCGCACGACCAAACTTTTGCAAACACATTAGTGAAACTTTAAAGTACCTATAATTAAAAAAAAAAATGATCGCGTGCGGACGCGTGTGGGTCAACTATATGTCCATGCAAAGCAAATAACTCATACATTTTGTAGACTATTAGAAATTTTTTTTTTAAAACCCAAAAAAATAATTTTTTTAAATTAAAATTTACCATAAAATTAAAAAAAGTTTAAAGTAACGGAATAAAAAAAACACACACACATTCTTTGAAAAATGTTTAAGATATAGGGCCTACAAAATGCACCAAAACAAAAAAATATGTATCTTACGCATTAACTAAAAACTAATTCTGAACTTTGAACGTACATTGTGAAGCCCATGTTAAACATAAAATTATAATTTTAACAGGGTTTGATGGAGAATTTCATCTTTTTTGAATTGGTAAGACTCACTTATCTGAAATCGAAAAAACACTTTTTGAATTAAGTCTCACTTTTTTCGAAAAATACCCCACTGTGCGCCTCGTCGCTGCTTTCGTTTTCCTTTCTGCTTTCTGTTTCTTCCTTGCGCATTTGTGTAATTTTCGCCGACGCGATCACAACTGAAAACAGATCTTTTGCAGATTACTTTACCTGTTAACTTTTTAAAAGTGTGTAAAAGTGTCTTACTGTCTTCAACTAAATAACTTAAATATTTGTGCGTGTGCAAACTATTGTATTTGCGAACAAAATTAATTGCTGGTAAGTTGTTGATAATCTTCGAACTTCATCTCATTTCTGCTGATACAAGACCCTTTTTTTCCTGTGCTGCGCAATTGCAGTAACAGGAACTAAGCGCCAACGCTGTTGTTGCTGCTGATCTTTTACTTCTTCGCTTTGTTCCTCTTATTGTCTGCTGCAATGATGTGCGGAGTTTGTGAGTGTATTGTAAGCTCGTTATACCCTTTCAGGGAGTTTTATGGGGTTTTTTTCAAAGTTTGTAACGAATTGTATGTACTTATGTATGTGTACATACACTTGGGGCCAAAATAAAAAGTACACGCTTATAGGACTTGTTTCAGGTCTCGTAAAACTTTTTTGATAACCACGAAAAAAAGAAATCAAATTAAGTTTTAGTTTTGTGACATTAGCACACTCATTTCTAAACTATAACATTTATTTTATGATTTTAGTTTTAAAAAACATTTGCAATGGTTGGTCAAAATAATAAGTACAGCAATTCTATGAAGAAGTAAGCCTATGCTATTATTCAGTATAAATACCCCCATTTTGTAAGGTTTTTGGTGATCGTTTTTAAAATACTAGCAATAAGTTTCAGACAAGTCCCCATTATATCCCTATACCTTGTTTTGTGCAGAAATTCTTCATTTGGCATTTTGAAACAAACTTCTTTCAATTCAACGCTTCAGGAGTTCCCATTAATTATTAATTGGGTTTAAGTAAACTTAAACTTAAGGAAACTGACTTGGCCAACTCATAAAGCTTATCTCGTTTTTTGTAAACAAGCCCCTAATCAGCTTTTATGTGTGCTTTAAGTCTTTGTTCTGTTGAAAGACCCGTCTGAAGGACATGTCAAACTTCGCTTTGGTAGCATAACGCCAATTAAAATCGTTTGAGGTTTTTTCCATTGCCTGTTTCAGCGGCAATGGCCTTAGGGGACATAAATATATCCCTTTTTCAGCAAGCACATTTTTATTTTAAGGAATTAAAAACAAAAAAACCCAACGTTTAAGTCTTTTCGCTAATTTCCGAAGACGTTCCCTTCATCGTCAAGATTCACATCAATCTTCTTTTCTGTGGCAGTACAACGCGCCTTTTGGCTCACCTAAAGAATTTTTTTTAACTCGGATGCACTTAAACAAGCTTTAGCTTATGCTAAAGTACTATAGTATTTAAAAACAAAACAACAAAATAAACATATATTAGCCCAATTTAAGTTTAAATATCATACAATTTTGACCAGACAAAAAACGCCCATCCAGCACAAAAAAAGGCTTAGCGAAGATTTAACTGGGTACTTAACTTTTATTTTGGAGTTAAATGATTTACAAGACTGTACCCTGACAGAATGTGAACAATGGCAATGGTTGGGCATGAAAGTCGGTTGCTGGTCTTAAACATTTTTTTTATTTTGTTTACGGTTAACCCACATCTGTTACCTTAAGGGGGGACATCTGAGTAACTGAAAAAAAAAATCGGATTTTCTGAAATTTTTTTGGCCAAATGAAAAAGCCAATCAAAAATTTGTAAAGTAGGTCTTATAATATTAGATGTGAAGTACAAAATAAAATTTGTTTGGAACAAATCAAAAACAAAATGGCGGCTGTGCAGCATTTTCTCAAAACCCCTTTTTTGAGCTGGCCGAGTAGAAAACTCGCACAAATCTTAACCGATCGATCTGAAATTTGACAGTATATTCAAAATACCTATGTCTATCGAGACTCGTAGGATTTTTTCGATATATTGATTTTTTGCAAAATGGCGAAAAAAACGTCACAAAATTATTGATAAAAAAAAAGTAAGCAATATATCGAAAAAATCCTACGAGTCTCGATAGACATAGGTATTTTGAATATACTGTCAAAATTTCAGATCGATCGGTTAAGATTTGTGCGAGTTTTCTACTCGGCCAGCTCAAAAAAAGTGTATTCGAGAAAAACGCGTTTAAACACAAAAGGATCCATGGGATCTACCTGTGAGGCATCGCCGCAGAATGGAAAATTTCGACACTTAGACACTTTTGATGGACTCTATCTTTTGGTATGTTATTTTTAAGACAATAAAGAATTATTTAAGCGAAAAAAAATTTTTTCGATTTTTAAAAAAAGTTACTCAGATGTCCCCCCTTAATACAGGAAACAAAATTTTGTTTAAAAATGTTAAAGATCTTGGCGAATACATTGTATTTCCGTTCTACCAAGCTTAAAATGCCAAGCCAAAGTCAGGTAATTGGCACTGTAAGCTCATCTGGAGCAGTTTTAATGCGCTGATTTCGCATGGATGGTAAGTGTCCAAAACTAATCATAATATAATATAATAATAATATAATTTTTGCCTGATTCATTTTGGCTGTGACCTTATTTTTTCGTTCTTTTTATTTGCAATACTCGAAGAGAAAGCAAATACTGTAAACGATCAAATGTCTGTCTGTCCGTCCGTCCGTCCGTCCGTACGAGCTCCTAGATCTCGGGAACCATAAGAGCTAGCCACCAAATTTTGCACACAGACTTCTATATACCCCACGTAGATCAAGTTTGTTTCAAACCCCGACCACGCCCCTTTTTACGCCCACAAACCGGAAAAAACTCTGTGGTGTCCACATTTTTAGTGCTAGAGAAAAGTGGCCCCTACAAATGTTGTTCCTATTGAAAATATCTACCCAAATATCTAAAAACTGATTGCGCATGAAAGTAGGCTACACATTATTGAAGAGGGCTAGCTAGCTGTTTTTAAAGAGGGCAATGAGTATCGCAAATCTTATAGTCGGGAAACCCGACTATAGCGTTCTTTCTTGTTCGTAATAAATTCAATAAAAATATTTTTAAAAATATTTCAAGTAAATTAATAATAATTTGAAACATTAATGATGTATTGTGAGTGTTATTTTATGATAACCTCATTAGTTTTGGTTTTACAGACCGTTAAAGTTTTTGGTAGTTAGTGGTTCGTTTTGAATGTGAGCTACTGCTTATTGTTGTTACATTTTCAAATAATTATTGCCTTTGTCAGCTTATTTCGTCCTTACGTTCCATGATTGTTTCTTTATTTGCAGACCTTTGCTACGATTTTGGTTTAATGCTATAGATTTTTTTACACTTCATCGCCAAAATCAAAAACATTGCGAAAATGGAGAACAATACTGTTGATAAAGAAGGTAAGTGTTTTTACTTATCATTCCTGTTTGCGATTTAACTTTAATCTTTGTTATACTCTTTCCTCATCAAGTGAAAGGAAATATTTCTATCATAAATATGTTGAAAGGGTTTTCCACTTTGTAAAGTATATATATACATTCTTGGTCATCATCTACATACAAGTCGACCGTTTAAAACCATAACACTATAAAAGCTATACCGCTACGTTTTGCCACCAGACTTTTTTAACTGAATTTAAAAATTCTTAAGTTTGTTTCCGGATTTCGCAAAAAAAAAGGTTCATTTTTAAACGCTTTATATAAGTTTCACTTGTGGCTATCTGGCTGGCTGCGTAACACTTTTGGTTTGCATGCAGGCCTGCCAACTTGTTTTTTTACCGATAATTAATCGATATCTATAAAAGAGCGCGCTCTTTTAAACCGGAAAGCGTTTTTTTAGTTTTTTAAAACTATTCAAATTATTATTTATAAAATGAGGTGCTTCTTTTCTTTTCTTGAATTATACTTGTTACTCATAGAGTAACATGCAAACGTTTCAAATGATCGTCTGTTTGCCCAGATGAACGTCGACATTCCCGAAAACTATTAGTACGAAAGAAATTGGACATGCATATTTATGTGGCACCAATGCAGGGCAAGTTTGTTTTAAATTATTGCTAAACTCTGTGGCTCCCAATTTTTCGGTGTAAGAAAAAAGTTTCCAAAGTAAAGTTTTTTTTTATTTGCGATACTCGAAGAGTAAGCAAATACTGTAAACCAGCGATGGGCACAAGATCTAACGGTTTGAGCAGCAGGTCGGCCAGACAAAAAAAAAACAACAACAACCACCACCGTCGCGGAGCGCCGCAGCCACAGCCAAAGAATGTGCGAGCAAAGAGAATACGCAAATCCCTTTAAAGTTGTTTTTGTTTTGGGTACGATGTGCGAGACTCAGCCAATGTATTTTGTTTTTTGCAAACTCGGGATCGAGGCGATGAGCTCCGCTACCTGCTACAGACTCTGTAGCATTGTTTTTGTTTCTTCGCGGATCGCTGAACGCGAGCCGCGAGCCGTCTGGCTGGCGCCTCCCGAAAAACATAACGGTTTGAGCAAGTGAGCAAATTGAGCCAGGGCGTGCCCATCTCTGCTGTAAACGATCAAATGTCTGTCTGTCCGTCTGTCCGTCTGTCCGTACAAACATCGAGATCTCGGGAACTATAAGAGCTAGAGCCACCAAATTTTGCACACAGACTTCTATAAGCAAAGCGCAGATCAAGTTTGTTTCAAAACCTGACCACGCCCCTTTTTACGCCCACAAACCGGAAAAAACTCTGTGGTGTCCACATTTTTAGTGCTAATGTGGCCCTTACAAATGTTGTTCGTATTGAAAATATCTACCCAAATATTTAAAAATTTTTAAAATCTGACCATTTTCAAGAAATTGTGTATACAAATGCGTTGAAAATTTTTATTGCGCTCAAAAGTATGCAAACCTTTTTTTTTAAGAGAGGGCGCTTAAAACTGATTGCGCATGAAAGTAGGCTACACACTATTGAAGAGGGCTAGCTAGCTGTTTTCAAAGAGGGCAATGAGTATCGCAAATCTTATAGTCGGGAAACCCGACTATAGCGTTCTTTCTTGTTTTTATTGAAAATAATAAAAATAAAATAATAATAAGGCAAGCACATCTATACCAAAAATTATGAAAATCAGACCATTTTTAAGAAAGTTGGTTAAATGGTTATATCTTTTAAACCAACTAGCCGATTTTGATTAAATAATTGTTTGGTTATAGAACAATTTATTGTTAATAAAGACGGAAAGTAAGCACTATATAACCGCTATAAATATTAAATTTTCATTTTTCGTAAACCATAAAAAAAACTGTTTTTTTGAGTCACTTGAATAAACTATTCATAGCATCCTTGGATTATCAAGAAAGCACATGAAAGACTCAGTAAAACAAAGTCGTGCAATGGTTGAAATAGTAGTTATCCCTTAGTAATTCAGGCAGTGCATTCCAGTTTGGACTTTGTTCTTTTACTATAGCTTTACTTCCTGATGGTTGTTGCATTTTTTGTTTTATAGCCATGGCTTGAAGAAAAAGGAAAAAAGAAACGATAGTCGAAGCTTTGCCCAAATTAACATTATAAACATTTTATTTTATAAAATTGTGATTCAAGTATTTATTTAATTACCTGATAAATGATGTACCAAAAAGGGAGGCAAGAGGTTTGGTTTGTAAAATAGTGACCAGTAGAAATAAGTAAGTTGCATAGATACCCATATTGTTTAAAGTATAAAATAAGATTTAACTCTGATTTTAAAAGAAAAAAAATGTTTCTTGTAAATGAAAATTCTTTTTTTGCATTTCCCTTCGCAAGCAATCCCTATATGAAAATGTTGGGCCGACCGCTTTGTTAAGTCGCCTTGGGACAAAACAAAACAATCCACGCCTCGTTGCGTCACCGTTTTTATTGTTCGCAGTTTCCCAGATGTTTGCATTTCCACAAAAAAAATAGAACAAACATTTATTTGCTGTGCACTTTTTAAATTTCGGTTTGGTAAATGTATCTGCTGCAAGCAAGCACTTACCGCTGCTTACGCTTCCAATCGAGTCGACTACGCGTCATTGTACTTTAAATACGTTTTATGAATGCGAGCAGCTAGCAGTTACAGCAGATAGTTCAACGACCTTGTTGTGACAATTTACAATAAAAAAAGAAATATTAAAAAAAATACAAATAAACATAAAACAAAAAAAAAACAGGTGAATTAAAAAAAATTGAACCATTTTAATACCACGTTCAAGTCGTTGGTCCTGTCGGAACCATTTTACTGCAACCGCTATGGTCTACGTGCTTTAACATGCAGATTCCAAATTGAACTTTCCATGTCCGCAGATCTTCAAAATACAATAGTTTATGAAGAACTATGCTAGTTAAGTATGTTTGTATCAAAAATAAATGTCTTTGTTCCCCAAGAGCCTAGTACGGAGCTTAAAACGGCAAACCTGAAGGCCAACATACGGCAAGTTGACGACATTAAAGAGGTTTGGGCCTGAAAGTCAAGTCTAGGCTCCCCTACAAGTGTCACCGAGTGATGATTTCGCCGAATCAGTGTCCAAACATTACCGTTATGCGGAATTGGAGGTCAATGTCATAGAATAATGTTCAAAAATATATTTTTTTAAACAAAAAAAGAAAGAAAAGAAGATCTAATTAGGTAGTGGGGTAATATACCGCCAGAAACAACACCAAAGTAAGTGAAATCGATGCCAAAAACGTTAGACATTATGTAAAACATCTTGGGCTTCCATATAAAGTATTCAAAGTTCAAATGTGTTAAGTTTTTACCAAGTATAAAAACTTTTTCGAGACTGCATAAAATAAGCTGTGAGGTAAAAAAAATGAAGTGTTTTTAGTTTTTTAATTATTTTGCTAATTGTACGACCACTTTGTCAATAAAATAAGTTGTTATTTTATTCTGGACAATTTTTCCTTTCTTTTGGCACCTTTGTCATTTCAATATTCCTTTTAGTCTTAGCGCAAGGCAGAGTTAATGTTCAAAGTATGCACTGCATACTTTAAGCTGGGAGCCACTGTAGGTACTATAGGCGATACCACAAAATGTCCTTTCACAACATCACTTCCCCGAAACTGCTGTGCATGGTTACCTTCCTTGCAAAGATTATGAAAGTTTAGGTCACATGTGCGACATTGAAATTGTTGCGTTGCTTTTTACGATATAAAATAGAACTAGACAGACAGTTAAAGATTTTTAAAATAAAAGAAATTATTCAGTCAGCAATTTAATATTTTTCTCCCCGGTGAAGGTTTTTCCACTACTTGTTTCAAATAATTACGAAACAGTGTAGTCGAAAATAACAAAATCAAGCTATATTAACATTTATAAACTTACCCCTCGTTCAAAACTAACTAAACTTTAGTTTACTAAAGTATGGGTTATTCAAGTGGCAGATAATTTATATTTTTGTTAATATTTGCATACTAAGAAACAAACATTTTTTCTGTTAGGTTAAAACAATGAAATATACTTTAATTAAAAATAAAATTGAGTTTCTAGCTCACTTAGTTTACAAGGTAGGAACAGCTGTTTTAAAAGGCACTTAGGGAGTGTCCTGTTCAATTGACTGGGAGTGTTGAGAGCAAAACTGTTCTTGGTTGAATGGGCTGCAAAGCTTGTGTTTAACGAAAGATTCCGGAAAATCTAAATACACTTTTTTTTTTTTTGGGATTTTTAAGAACAAGATGAAGCATTGTTATCATTTTCGATCGGCTTTTTTAATGTTTATCAACTTTTATTTAGCACTAAAAATGCGGGATCCACACACACGCTTGGACTCCACTGCATATTTATCAAGCAGCTATAACCTCTTTTCAAAATTACTCTCACAATTTATAGTCACAACGTCGAGTCCCAAACGTCGAGTCCCAAACGTCGAGCTCTCGGGAACCATAAGAGCTAGAGCCACCAAATTTTGCCACCACGTACATCAAGTTTTTTCAAAACCCGACCACGCTAAAGTGTCCTTTCTTATTTTTAAATGAATTCGAAAAGAGGACCCCATATTTTGTAAAAGGGTTTAAAGACAGAACATTTTGAAGCTAACAGCGAACTAATCAAATTCTTTGCCAACATTAGACACAGACAGAGCAAAAAGGGTTCCCTTGATTGTCAATTAAAAAAGTTAAAATGCCGGAACACCTTGTAAACGTATGAATGGAGAACGTAGTGATTCCAGATAACAGCAGATGACAGCAGATGGAAGGAGGAGAGGGCATTGGCATATTTCTCCCAGCCTCAAACCAACTGTTGCACTTGTTTTGCGGCAGAGTGGTATTGATTTTTCCTGGGAGTGTTTGATTGGCATGCTGGATGGTGGAAAGTCTTGTACTTGGGGCATTTATTTAGCATGGTTGTTCGCTTCATTTCTAGTAAGCGGCGGTGTATCGGGGCCAGAAAAAAGTTGAAAAAGAGCGCCGAGACCCAAGCCCAGAGATCCCTCGATCCCTTTATGTTATTCATACATTTATTATTTTAAGGGGCCAGTCGTTTGTTGTTTTTAGTTGGTATTAAATGGTGGTTTTCCCAATTAAAATTATGAAGTGTAATTAATTAAATCGGTAAAGTACGCATTTTTAACCTAGCGTGAGCCATACTAGACGACTATCAGTTACACATTTGTTTAAAAAAAAAAAAAGAAGTGATTTCTGCAATAAGGAGTAATAAATGTTTAAGACACTTTAATACATAATTTCTCAATGCTGTCCAGATAAATTCAATACATACAACATTGGTTACAACCACTTTTCTTTAGCGTTAAAAATGTGTACACCCCAAAGTTTCGAGTTTTGTGGGGTTTGTTAAGCTTCAATAGTTCTCGAGATCTCACGTTTATCAGGAAAGTTTCTCAAGGTGTCGAGTAACATCAACGGTACTTTGAATGCAATTACACAACAAATATTTTCCCAAATTTATGCAGTGTTAAAAATTGCAGTAAAACAAATCAGCCAAATAAAACGGAAAAACAAACCCACTACTCGATCATCCGTTTTATATTTGCGATTCCTGATCCCAGATGATGATGACGGCTAACACGGAAACTAGTGGCCTAAAAACATTAGGCGCACATTTTGCGGTAACATTTGGGCGATAATTGTTTGTGGTTACACACAGCGCTCCTCTTACTCTTAAACTTATGACCGTCTGATTGCTCTTCCCTTTGTCTACGCCTTTGAATTCGGGTGCTGCTTGTCTTAATGCTTTTGTTAGATCCATCTTGTCAGGTTATTAAAATTAATTTAATTGGCTATAAGTCGACTCTAGTGATAAAATCAATGACTTCAAGTTTAAACTTCAAATGCCAAACATTAATTCGCTTACTAAGAGCTTACAGCGGCCACACTACTATTAGTCGACTCTAGTTATAAAATCGATGACTTAAAATTTCAAACTTCAAATGCCAAACATTAATTCGCTTACTAAGAGCTTACAGAGGCCACATTAAAAAAAATTGAAGATCCAAAGTATGCTGGGTGCATACACAATGATAAATAAATGGTGTGCAACTTTATTAAGGGAAACCTCATTTAGGTGGCCAAATTTTCTTGTGCTTTATTTTATATTTAAAGAATAAAAATAAATTTTTTATACTGTAAAATATAATTATGTTTTAAAGGAAGATTCACATTAATAAAGCGCTGATTTGTCAAGGTTACTTATAACTGATCAATAAAGTGATGTTGGATTTCAATAATAATGATTTACTCTTCTGCCAAAATCAACAAAAAAAAAATACATTTTTAAATTTAAAAAAAATTTGAGATTTGACCGCTAAAAGTGAATTTTTATATAACGAAAAATTTGTTAGTTAAGGCAGAAGACAAATTAATCCTGGACATTTTCCGCCAACTTAGAAAAATCTTCAAAGGTGGAAAAAACGCGCATTTAAGGGTGCCAGTACCTGCCCATATTTCCAGTAACGATTTGATTATGAACATGACTCTTGGACCAAAATAAACTTTCAAATATTTTGTATAATCTTACTCAAAAAAAAAATCGTTCCCCACCTAGAATGTTGCGAAATACACAATCCGGCACTCGCAAACCCATTTTAAAGGCTAATAAGATTAAGTGCAATTGCAACTGCCGCGTGAACACATGTCCCCAACAATTTTGTAGACCTTTCGCATTGCTCGATTTCCTCCGGAAAAGGTTCATATCGGTCGCATTCCCTAAACAGTTGCTGCGTTTACTCAGGACAAACACTACTAGAGACCTACATAAAACCAGTTAATAAAAGTCCGTTGTTGCTACGCACACAACTACGAAGTGCAGTAACGGAAAATCGTTATCATTATATACAATTCTGTAGAGAGAAGTAGCGACGAGGGCAAAAAAGCGGCAGAGGCAGAAAAACTACGCGAACACTTTTCCCCAAAGTTTATTGAACCAGAAGTTAGCGGAGGTTCTGCCCGTGAAATGCGGCAACAATGCGACGCATCCAGAAAAAAAAGGGAAAATCCTTCCCAAGGCTCTGGTCATGTGTTGCCTTCATGTCTTCACAATTTAATTATTCTCGTTACTCGTAAATTAAAAGAAAATACTGTGAACGTTGCAAATGTCTCTTCGTCCGTCTGTCCGTACGAACGTCGAGATCTCGGGAAGTATAAGAGCTAGAACCACCAAATTTTCCACGCAGACTTAAGGCTTTTAAAACACCCAAACCAAAATTATTTTAAAAAAAAAAAAAATAAAAAAAAAAAAAAAAAAAAAAAAAAATAAAAAAAAAAAAAAAAAAATTTTTTTATATATAAGCCTTCGATTAATAGTTTGTTTTGCTTTTGATTGAAAAGTTCAATTTGTAAGACAGTCTATGCGAAAAAAATTTCATCAAATTTTGTCATTCTTATACGATTAAATAACAAAAGAAAAAAAGTCTAAAAAATACCAAAATATACCAAAAAAGATACTCTTAGCTGATGTTAATTAGTTTTATCAAAAAAATATTAAATTTGTTTGTCCATTGCCTAGACAAGGTTTATATGTTTTAGGAAACAAATGTTGTTTTCAAATTTTTTGGCTTAGTTGACCGTTTGGCGAAATTGTGAACTAGCGTGTTTCTGTCTACCAGCGTGTTTTTGTCTACCAGGCAACAGGTGGCGTTATTTAAAGAAAAAATATAGAGTACAAAACAATAAGGGTCGTTTTAATTTAACTCAGTAACAAAAATCTGATAGTCAGGAAACCCGCTACAGCGTTCTTTTTTGTTATAGTTTAAGTATTGTGTTTTAAGGTGTCAAAAAAGTTGTTAATTTTAGGGCACGCTTCTACCTTGTAAAGTCAAAAAAATTAATTTTCATTTGCGATACTCGAAGAGTAAGCAAATACTGTAAACGAGCAAATGACTGTCTGTCCGTCCGTCCGTCCGTCTGTCCGTACAAACATCGAGATCTCGGGAACTATAAGAGCTAGAACCACCAAATTTTGCACACAGACTTCTAGAAACAAAGCGCAGATCAAGTTTGTTTCAAAACTTGACCACGCCCCATTTACCGCCCACAAACCGCGAAAACCTGTGGCTCTCATTTTTTATGCAATCGTTACGGTTTTAAAGAAATATAATGATAGGTGCACTGTCTAACTATATACCGAACCCCCCCATTGGGTACCCCCATCCCCCCTTCACATGGATCGGCCCCAAAAAAAATTGCGTAGCTTCAATAAACTGTACTCTACAACTGGCTAAAATTTCATTTTTCATACCTGTTATACAATTCAAGAAAAAAATTCCAGAAAAAACAGCAGGTTATGCTCAAATAAATAATAAAGAAGTTATAGAACCTTTTGCTATGCCTTAAATCTAGTCTACATACAAATTTTACACACACATATGTCATACTTTCAGTACGTGGCGTGTTTTGTCAACCTGGCAATAGCTGGCGCAAATTTGATGCCTTGGGTAATATATTCAAATGTATAAAGACAAAGATCGAGCGGCAATGAGTATCGCTAATCTTATAGTCGGGAAACCCGAATATAGCGTTATTTCTTGTTTTTTTTTTTTGCTTTTTCGGATAGATACATTTTTCAATTATACTCTCCTAAATTTTAAGTCGAAATCTCTTAAATTACGAAAGTTATCGGTTATTTGATTAAACAAATTTTCAAACCCGTTTTTCTCGACACCATGTTTTTCGAGTTGGCGGAAGTCCTACAGGTCGCAAAAATTGAGCAATTGTCATGAAATTTTCCGCACATGTTTCTCAGAAGTATGTGCATCCGTGGTACCAGAATCGTCTGAGAATATTAGAAATTGTTTATTCAAAAAAATTATGAGTAACGAAAAAATGAGGAAAAACCGATTTTTTTTAAGTAGCTCATAACTTCCGATTTTTTCATGTTTTTTCCTTCATTCTGGTACCACGAATGAGGAAACGTGTACAGACTGAGGACATATTCGTCTTTTGGGTTTCAGATTTTTTTGTTTCGGACTCTACGACTTCCGCCATAAGGACGAGTTGCCACCGACATGCCGTCATTATTGGGTACCCCCATCCCCCCCTTCACATGGATCGGCCCCAAAAAAAATTGCGTAGCTTCAATAAACTGTACTCTACAACTGGCTAAAATTTCATTTTTCATACCTGTTATACAATTCAAGAAAAAAATTCCAGAAAAAACAGCAGGTTTTGGGGCCAACAAGGTAGTAGCCCCCCTTAAAAATATTTAGATATAAACTTTAATTTGTCAATTTTTAAGAAAATTGTCATATTTATGTGGCTAAGACAAACCAAAGATAAATGTAAATGGTGGTGTAAAGATCAATGCAAGCAGTATTTTACCTATTTTGAGAGGGCAATGAGTAACGGGTGTCTTGTATTCGGGTTTTTTCAACTGCAGCGTTCTTTCTTATTGGAGCACTTGTCAGTTAGAGCAGATGCAGGTGCTCTTCCTTTCTTATCAAAATTCCAGCTAGGATGTTATGAATTAATTGAATTACTTACTTAACTCATTTAACAAATTAAAGATTTTTTCATTTTGAGTCCATCTTTTCAAATATAAAATAGCTCATGCTTCTGTTGTTTTCCGCCCTCAAAAGGGGTCATGGGTCTTAAACATAGTTTTGGGTGGTGCGGCCCAACAGAAAAGTAATGCAAAAATGCAACCGAAGCAAAAAAGGAGTACATTTTACACTGCAATGGCGACAGAAAACATATGTCGACGCTGGGACGTACAGTTTATACCCAAAGGGGTCGTTTGAACATAACAGAGTCTACACAGAAAAATACAATTTTCAAAAATAACAGAAAGTTAGTAAGCATGCGGGGTCGCATAGTCAAAGTGTTATTTTGATTTTGTTAAGAAGATCCTGAATGGTTTAAAAATAACGAAAAGTGATTAAACGCATATCGTTAAACTTTAAATCACAATTTTTTTTGTTTGATACTGTTTATTTCTTAGTGTACGCTAGGGGTAAAGAATGAGTAGGAAACGCCGAAAGAGTGAAAAAGACAGACATGAGTTCGAGTTATGGTTGGGATATGTTTGGGGGCAGTGGAGTATGAAATATGAGTGCGGCTGAGTTTTAAGCTCGGCGTGTGTCTATGTACATACATATGTATACATATATACAACAATGTTGCACATATCTGTTTTACAAGACGTGATTGTGTGTGATGCTCTGATATTACTGATATTGATAAATTACTTAGCATTCCTCCATCAAAAAGCCGCTTGTGTTCCCTTGAGAGCATGTACAGTGTACATTGTGCACAACATGAAATAAAAATCAATTCTTTTAAAACATCACCCCCTTTTGGGTGCTGAGACCCCTAAGTATTTTTGCCCACATTTTTTTTTTTCAAAACTTACTTATGCAAGTGTGTTGGGAGCGTGAGATGTAGCTGCACTTACAAACGCTCTCTTTGTATCATATCTTCTATATTTATGATTGTCGCATTTATTCATTAGAAAGCAGTGTGAAGAATTGCCCTAGTTTTTGTATGCGGTTTTTATTTCTTCTCTGATGATATAACCAAGAAACTTTAGGAACTTCGTTTTTTTGCCTACAATTTTTATTTTAGGTAATAAATGGATTTGTTTATCAGGTAAAGAACAAGGCATCAAGGACCTAAGATCTACACAGAAAAAAAATTGATATGATATGTTCATAATTTTGATGATTTTTTATATCAGATACTAATAACATACTATCTCTTTCAATGAACTTGTGCCCATGAGGGGCTTTTCCGATTTAGGTTAAAATTTTAATTCCAAGTTTAATTCCATGTGGCGTAAGTTCGCGACCGCATACTAAGTGCCATTATAAACCTAAAACGCGATGAACTCCATCTTTTTTGAATCACAAATAATCAGGCTCGGAATATGTATGTTTTTTTTTTTAATATTATATAATAGCGTACGAACGTACGTTCACGACCCCTGAACATGCTCATATACGAACCAAGAACCAAGCTTAGTTTTTGTCAACATTTTTATCATAGCTGTGACCTCTAGAGGAGAAGTGTGTGTGGTATCGTGCCCAGCATAATCAGTTAGGTTATTTTTATTTGCGATACTCGAAGAGTAAGCAATAACTCATCATTTTTAAAACTTTCCTTAGATCGACAAATTTCGACCAAGTGGATTTAACATTTTTTTTAAACAATATTCCTTTTGGGGCTCACATAGTCCAGCAACAATGCAGTCATAAAATTCAGTGGAAAATCAAATTTAAAAACGTCAAGGGAGACCCATCAAACCTGTGCATACTTACTTTGCCTTCTAACACCTTTATATACGTTTTTATTACACATAGAAGACGTCCAGACTGAACAAGTTTACATGCCGCAGAAAAATGCTGTTTAAATCGGCGTCTTGTTCATTTTGTTAAATTCTTTTCACGGGTATAGTTCTTATTTTTACCAGGTTTAACAAAAATAAATCTATATTCAGCTTAATTTGGTACCTACATTTTTGTTTCTGTTTTGTTTTTTAACCAAAGCTACAAGTTGCTAGGGAACTTGCGACTTGGGGCAACTTTCTTTCCGGGTTGAAGCCGCATCGAACATCCCCCAACTCACAATGCCTTATTCTACCCTGCTCTCTGACGTGTAGAAATGCATTAATAATGAAGTGTGTGCACCACGCACAATATAGGACTTACTGCACATAATGCGTCATGTGTTCCCAAGGCATTATTTTGGAAAAAAAGGTGGGCATACGGATGGTTAATTGGAAAAGTGTTGGTTGGGTTATCCCCTCTAGCAAAACTTAAAAAATAATGCAAATGATGCAACTGTAACAATTTATTAAAATATTTTTGTACATCCTGTAGTCGTTACAATGCCTGAATTTCGAACTTAACCATGTGTACAACTTTAAAACTTGGATTTATTCGCTTTTTAACCAATTGACTAATTTTAATTTATTATTTTCAACCTGTTACTGGTAGAGTATAGGAGGAATATTATACTCGCGAAAAAGTAATAGGTTTTGGTATGTCATAATTGGTTCGTGCATTTTTTTTTTATATAGAAATTTACGTTTTTACGAATGTAGTAACTCTAACATAGAATACTTTAGACTCTTAGCAAGAGAGAGAAAGAGAATGAGGGGAACAAGTGTTGTGTTCGTTAAATTTTTTGTTTCCTACTCCACCTACAACACACACTCGAATGGCTTTAAACAATTTGCACCGCATTTTAAACGGGTCTTTCGCTTCGCAGCTCTTTCCTTTGGGCCCTTTTACGGTCTGGCTTCATGGGAAAAAATCAAATAAAAATCTAAAGGGAAGTGTCGGAGAGGAAATGCATCAATTGGAGGAACGAGACAGGACATAAACATACATATTTTACGCAGTATGGCTTTTGCCTTAAAATTGGATTCGCGCGGCACCGTTGCCGCAAAGTTGTTGTTTTTAAAGCGGAAAGCCAAGTTTTTGTCCAATTTAAAGAAATCAAAAGGCTAACATTCTCGACTCTGGCCCTGCAAACCCTGCTTACTCTGTTCCCTTTATGTGCATTAAAAAAACCGTAACATAAGAAAACGTTAGAATTTCAAGTTATGCGTGTGTTTATGCTAGTCACAAAACGTTTTAAGGATATTACAAAATCGAAGGAGGGCGACGTTTAAGCTATAGGGAGCCAGAAAAGACAGGGGATAAGAAATTCAACGGTTGAGGGTTATACATTTTAAGATAAATGGCCAAGTATTGGACGAGTTGAGCATAAAAAAAACCCAGCTTTGAAGCCTTCGGGATTCTTTAAATTTGTTTTTCAAAATTTTTATAATTAAAATTAGAAATAGGTGTTATTTAATGGTTTTTATTACACCCAGAAAACAATATAGAAAAATGCATCGAAACATGGACTTAAGGGGTTAAATACCTTTTTCAGTTTCAAAAAATCGAAAAATTTTGAAGATCAACTCCTTTAGAACATTTTCCCAAATTTTCATAGAGAAATTAGAAATAGAAATCGAAAAATTTTGAAGATCAACTCCTTTAGAACATCTTCCCAAATTTTCATAGAGGTCTGAGCAGTACAAAGAAAGTTATTGCTTATAATTAAATATTTTTATTTACCGTTCTCATATGCAAAAAAAAGAAAAAAAGTTCGTTCACAAACACGAAGTTACTTTAAACTATTGCTTTTTTTTTTGTTTTTTTCCATCTTAAAGTATACACATTGATAATTCGCTTTTTATTTGCGATACTCGAAGAGTAAGCAAATACTGTAAACGATCAAATGTCTGTCTGTCCGTCCGTCCGTCCGTCTGTCCGTCCGTCCGTCCGTCCGTCCGCACAAACATCGAGATCTCGGGAACTATAAGAGCTAGAACCACCAAATTTTGCACACAGACTTCTATAAGCAAGGCGCAGATCAAGTTTATTTCAAAACCTGACCACGCCCCTTTTTACGCCCACAAACCGCGAAAATCTGTGGCGCTCTCATTTTTTATGCAATCGTTACGGTTTTAAAATAAATATAATGATATGTGCACTGTCTTACTACATTCCGAACCATTTTGTGCTCTAATAAATAATAAAGAAGCTATAGAACATTTTGCTATGCCTTTAATCTAGTCTACATACATATTTTACATATACGTGTTTGTGAATCTACAAATGTAGTTAATGTAGCCCCATAGGTGGCGACTCTATCGTTTTTTTTTCGTTTTGTTTTTTTAAAGAGGGCAAATGAGTATCGCAAATCTTATAGTCGGGAAACCCGACTATAGCGTTCTTTCTTGTTTTTTATTGAAAAATATGTACAATGTAGCGAGATATGCTGGATTCTTCTGAGCGTCGAAAAAAAAGAAAATACGGTAGCCACTGCCGCAGTTTCGAAAATCATCTGAAACAAAAAAACCAAAACCATAATTAAATTAGATACTAGGATCTATCTTATATTGATTTTTGACAACATAGCGGACGTTTAAAAATCGCGATTTTCGCCTAAAAACTAGCCATTGTTTTGCCTTGTAAAAAAAAACTAAGCACCGGAAAAATCGTATGACAAAGACTAGATAGTTATGTATAGAATAAGCACAAAAAATTTCATTGCAATCGGTTCGCTAGTTTTCAAGATATTTGGTAACCGATTTCAAAAACATGGTTTTGAGAAAAACGTGTTTGAAAATTTGGTAATAAATAAAAGGCGGTACGACTCACTCTTCGGTCTATAACTTAGTTATTTTTTGAGATATCGACTTGAAACTCTCACAACATGTTGTTGATCCCTTAAGCTTCGAGAAAATGCAAAAACAGAACAATCGATTTTTTCGACAATGCTAGGTGTATATATTCCCTTAAAGAGTATGTTCCACAAATTTTTTATTTTCGAATTCTAAGTGCTTTGTAAGTTACAGGAGTTCAAAGTTGCACGGTTTACCTACGTCGTCTGGAAAACAAACGCGTTTTTCTCAGAACCATGTTTTTGGACCTTACGTGCGTGATTGAAGACGCTATAATGAACCAATCGCCACCAAATTTTTTTAAAATGTTCCTTAGGGATTTTTGATTGAAAATTGTTTATTTAAAAAAATAATTAGTAAAGAAAACAAGAAAGAACGCTATAGTCGGGTTTCCCGACTATAAGATTTGCGATACTCATTACCCTCTTTAAAAACAGCTAGTTAGCCCTCTTCAATAATGTGTAGCCTACTTTCATGCGCAATCAGTTTTAAGCGCCCTCTCTTAAAAACAAAATTGTTTTGCCTACTTTTGAGCGCAATAAAAATTTTCAACGCAGTTGTATACACAATTTCTTGAAAATGGTCAGATTTTAAATTTTTTTAGATATTTGGGTAGGATTTTTCAATACGAACAACATTTGTAAGGGCTACTTTTCTCTAGCACTAAAAATGTGGACACCACAGAGTTTTTTCCGGTTTGTGGGCGTAAAAAGGGGCGTGGTCAGGTTTTGAAACAAACTTGATGCGCCTTGCTCATAGAAGTCTGTGTGCAAAATTTGGTGGTTCTAGCTCTAATAGTTCCCGAGATCTCGATGTTTGTGCGGACGGACGGACGGACGGACAGACAGACATTTGATCGTTTACAGTATTTGCTTACTCTTCGAGTATCGCAAATAAAAATGCAAAAATTGTAATTTTTTTGAAAACTTCATAACTTTTGGAATTTTGATTTTTTTATGATTGTAGGTCATTTGATAGATGATACGACACAAATTAAGAATGTGTTCGGTTTTTGTGTTTCAGATCACGGGTTTTGAGCCAATCCCGAACGGCAGCGAAATGCATGCCGCCACCAGTGGGCGCCTCCTCACGCCTTTAGTTTAGTTTATGCAAACGCATAGACACAAGGCTGCAAAATTAAATCTTAAATTTTCTGTAAACAAAATTTGGTTGTCCACCATCCGTGGGAAAAAAAAAATAGCAAAGGTGTCGTATAGGTTTGATACAAACGCAACTAGCCAAAAGTGAGAATTTTTAGGAAATCCAACGGCTTATCTTTCAGGAGAGGATCTCTCTCACTTTTACACATTACACTTTGTTCTTTCCATCTGAATTTAAAATTTTGTCTCACCGTGACGAACTGGATTTTGGCGAGGGCTGAAAAAAAAGTTTTCGGGGTGTCGTCGTATAGCTTTAATATGCACCTTAGTGCACTGTAAGCGTTTTGTCTTGGCATCGAACTTTTAAAGTGCTTTCCTTGCATCCACCCCTTCTTTTTATTAAATTATATAATTTTTTTTTTTTTCTAGTCGTTTTCTTTGGCATTTGGAATTGAGGTGTGGGGTAAACCCGATTATCAACAACGTCGTGAACATATCAGAAGCCGTTGACTTCTTTTCAATAACATTGCTTCCGAGAAGTGTGATGTGTGTCTGGGCACCATTGTTGTCCTTTAAGTGGTGCCTAACGAAGCGTTGTGAAGATATTATTCAAGGAGCTAACTCGAGTTGCTAAAGGAAAAATCAATAGAGGTAGCCAGACCTGGACGTGAATAAGAGAATGGGTAGAGGCTGTCAAACCCAATATTGAATTACTTTATAACCAGTACCACTAATGCTTACAAAGCCCACATAAACTCAAATGGAAACATCAAAAACACCAAAGCAGATATCTTGAACAAGGTTGAACTTAAGACGTTCTATCCCTTGTAGCAATTTTATTGACGACCAAAAAACCTGGTGTTGTCTTAAGCCAAGTAACGGTTTCGAATACGGACAGCCGACCCGCGAGTCCTGTTTGCCGATAAACCGCATTGTCGTCTGCCAACGTCGTACTTCTTGTAGCTCTTGGTCCCTCAGCCAATAAACATGACATGGCTGCAGTTCAAAAATTCTCATACCGACAATTGGGTTTTCAGTTACAACAGAGGAAACCTCTGAAGCTCGTTGTGCACTTAATTCGTCAACTCCTACATACACTCAGCGACATATCTCTACGAACAGGTCAAAAAAAATTTTAATTGTCCCTTTCTACACAAAATATCTTGGGGAATATGAGACGCTTAAAATTAGCACTTTTTTTTAATAGTCCCATAAATTATCTTTATTTTCTAATTACAATAAATTTGGTATCCTCTTTTTATTTTCGTTACGGAGCGCAGTAACGTAAACACTGTGAACGTTGTAAATGTCTGTCTGTCCGTACGATGGCTTAGATGTCGAGATCTGTAAGTTTTCAAGTTTGTTTCAAAAACCGACCACGCCCCTTTTGAACGCCCACAAATCGCGAAACTTTGTGGCGCTCACATTTTTAATGCTAATGTTGTGGCCTAATGTTGTTTGTGTTGAAAATATGTACACAGATATTTAACAACATTGTAAATCTGGCTTGTTTTAAGAAACTTTATATGCAAGTGGCAAACAAATTTATTGCCCTCAAATGTAGACACTGCCTTTTTTTAAAAGGGACAATGCGTAACGGAAATCTGATAGTCGGCAATCCCGACTATAGTGTTTTTTCTTAATTACTATTAAATTTGGCTCTAAATTGAACCCCTTGCAAAAATACATGCTTTTATAAATTTGCGTACATCCGAAACTTATTGCATTTATGGGTTATTGTCTGGACAAATTTCGTTTGTGCTTATAAACGTAGAGATATGATTGACTAGCTTTATTAAAATACACTTTTAATAACGGAAGTCAAAGAAGCCTAAATAAAAATATTTGAAAATGAAAACCATGTATGAAAGTATCTATTTTTACAAGGTCTTTAATAAAAAGCCACTTAAAGGATACAATATTGAATATATTTCATGTGACTATTAAAAAATTGTGTTAATTTGATGCATCTCATATTTCCCTAGATGTAAACTGTCAAAGTGACAACTTGAAAATTATTTGCCCTATACGCAAATATATGACGCTGAGTGTAGCTTCCAAACAGCCCTGCAAACTTTTTCTTTTCCACTCTTTTCTTGGCCAGTTAGCTGCTCATGGTGGCTCATTTCTCAGCGTTTCTAGGGCCAAAGCCGTGTTGCCATTTTGCCGTCTCAAGTTTTAAAGTTTTCTACGGGTATTTCTCTTTTTAAAACCGACCTAACTTTAAAATCATTTTTTTTTTGTTTTTTAAGTTTGAGGCTTGTAAAAAAAGTGTTTGATGAAGTTCTAATTATCCGTAAGGAGTTTTTGATGTGTGCTCAGCGTGTAATTAGAGGATCATCCTAAGTAATCAATCAATCACAGAAAGAGGTCTGTGGTAAAAAGAAAGAAACAAACAAGGTAGAGTACGTTACAGTGTTATGTTTTCATAAAAAATACTCCCGTTACAAAAAGTCTTGCTTTCATACAGAAATATATGTAAAAGGTTACCCTTTTAAAGGTTTCTACAATTTCTATAAATTTTACTGGACAGTGGTTATCTTGGTTTAAATATGGACTTTTATAAGCACAACAGCGTAATTTCGTCTTTAACCCTTCGTGAGCGGAAGGAACATTTTTGTTCATTTCGATTTTGCTTGTAAATATCTCGAGTTGTGTGAAGCTATCGATCTGAAATTTTCTGACAACTCGTCTTCAACGATTCTAAACAAGTTTGCCGTTTTTAAATAAATCTGTTGGTAATCTTGGATTTTATTAGGGAAAACTTTTTAACTACGTTGTTGAGCGGAAGACACAAATTTGTGCATCGTGTTTGAACCGCGTATATCTTAAAAACCTTTATTCAGAAAATTTGAAATTTTTACTGAATATGTATTAACTCAAATCATTCATTTAAAATGAAATTTTTAAATTAGGCCTCCTAAAAAATTTTAAGTTTTACCTTGAAAAAAATTGCAGGTTAGATTCATTACGTAAAACTCGCAAACTGATCAAACAATTGAAAACGTGGTATACTACGTTATAGGGCTTTCAATAAGCTTTCCAAATGGTCAAATGTGTCATACCCTTCTTTGGTGAAACTATAAGAAAAACAACCAATAGTGTTGAAAATTACATTTATTTTATACAAAATTGATAAATAATACCACAAATATACTAGAAACTAGTATTATTTTTATTTCAAATTATTATTCTTATAAAAATAAATTGTTTTAATCCCATAATTATTACTTTAAATGTCCGAAATGGTTATTTGTGGTTTTAGGTACTCTTGCTAATAAAAGTAACGGTCCAAATCACCCAAATCATTATGACCACCAGGTGCAGCTGCCGACAGCTCCTTTTGGAATGACCCAAAAAGGGTTGATGGTAACAAACTACCTGCACATTTTTGCGTTTTTAGACTTTGAACTACTTTTTAGTGACTTTTCTAAAGAAGGTATGGCACATTTGCCTATTTGGAAGCTTATTAAAGTCCTATACGTGTATACCACGTTTTCAATTGTTTGATCAGTTTGGTTTTGTAATTAATTTTTTTTTGGTAAACTTAATTGAATTTAAAATTTAATTTTTAATTGATTTTTTTTGTATTGGTTTTGGTTTGTTTTAAATCTTCCGCTGGGTTAACGCGTGGTATTTTCGAAAACATGGTTTAAATAAAATCACAGCGTTTAATCGTTGGATTCAAATATCTTCAAGACGTTTGGCCACTCCATTTGATTGATATGGCTACTTGTATTTATACTGCTAAGCCCCCGTTCTTTTAATTTTTCTTAAATTTTCTTGTATTTTTACAATAGAGTACCATAATAAGATAAGTAAGAAAACAATTTTTATTTCTAGCTTTTATAGTGTAATGAGATCTTGGTTTCATGCTGATAAAGTAACATGTAAATGTATATATATATATGTACATACATACATATGTATATTTACTTTAAGCGTTTGGAATATAAATACCACTTTTCTTTACGACTAACGGGTGTAAAATGTGTTTTTGGTTGGTTGAGAAACTTTGACTTGTAATGTGCCATAAACATGCAATTGAACTTCAACCGTTGCTCAGCTGTTAATTTTGCATGGCCTGCGCCTCCAGAGGAGAAAAATCGATTGGGGAAAAATAGTTGCGCTAGTGCTGTGCGTTGTAGGTTTTATTTATCAAAGAAAAGCAAAAACAAGACTGCAAATATGACGAGGCTGGCGACGACAGCTATAGTTGTTATTACAAACAATTTAGTTGGGCATTTTTGGGTACAGAATGGCCCTGTGAGTGGTTAAAAAAGAGGGTGTATGGCGCAAGCATGGTAGGCTCAATGAGTCATGCATTGATTCTATGACAAAATCAGTCGTCGCACAGTGGCTCGTTTTCCAAAAAGTCGTTGCAAAGGTCAAATTTCTAGTTTTCTTTTAACTTTGTGAACTTTTGGTGCACTTCAGTTCAGAATTCTTTAAGCTTTTCAAAAATAAAATTTTGTACCGTTCTTCAAAGTATGTACTTGTATTTTTTCTTGATCAAGAAAAAATTTTGTGTTATGACACTTGCCTAAAACTTGGGTAACAAGTTGGATTTAACGTGCGAGAAAGACCTACGCGTAGCTACGGCTGTGAGGAAAAAAAATTACATATTTTCATGTTGAACATGTATTGAACATAGCTGCTGCGTGTTCTGATTCATCATTCTGAAAAAAGTCCGGTATCAATACTAAAATTCAAACCATTGAAAATTGTACAGCCCTGTAAAAAAAAAGCCTGTTAATTGACATTTTTAAATTCCTTTAGATCATAAAATTAAAAATTCAAATAATTCCAACCAGTTAGAGTATAAGAGTAGAAGCCCAATATATATCTCAAATGGTAGATACCTTACGTCTTCTTAGTTAAAAAAAAATCATAGAAGCAATTTTTGATGATTTTAAAGATCGTTATTTTTTCATTTAGTTGTGATTTTGAAAACAAAAGCTCGCATAGTATTCTTTTCACGTTGATGAAAAAGGTAAATTAAAAACGTTTTAAAAAAAGACACATAAGACATAGGACACTAAAATTGGATAGCCACTCTTAAAAATATAACTTATCAGAGAAGAGAAAATTGCGGTTTTCTTAGAATCAAAATAGCAAAAATACCAGAGCTGGTAGAGCAAAAAGAGTAGTCGCAAAATTTCCTAAAAATGTCTGTGTTACCACAATCAAGTGCGATTAGGTGTGCACAGAACTTCTTTTTACCAATGTAATCGAAATACATACATATGTTTGAACATTTAAACTACATATGTGTTTATGGCAAACTACTACCAGGTGGCGTGGTTTTGTCTACCAGCCAACAGGTGGCGGCATTGTAGCATTGTTTTATTTTCAGAAAAAAAATTTTAGAGTAAAAAATAATAAGGGTAGTGATTACACAGGGCAACAAAATGAGACTTTGCAAAAGGTGCAGGCTTAAACGTGCAAAAAATGTTAATATAGACAGTTCTAAGCACAACTGCAAACTTAGTTTTTGCGGTATCACGTTTGAAAAAAATCACAACACTTAATCAGTTGATTTCATAAATCTTAAAAAGTGTGTACTTTACTTTATTGAGATGCACAATATAAGTTAGCCTTGATGACGTTCTTTAGATCTGCTTTTAAATGTTGTATAGTATCTTTATTAAAACAGAAGTTATTCGTGTTTTAGTAATGTTGTTTACCTCTGTTCCCAAAGATTTTGTTGTTGTGAACAAGCTTTAAAAATACAAAAAAAAAGCCTACACCAAAAACTGTCCGTCCGTCCGTACGATCATCGAGATCTCGGGAACCATAAGAGTTAAAACCACCAAATTTGGCACACAGACTTTTGTATACCCCACGTAGATCAAAAAGTTTGTTTTAAAACCCGACCACGCCCCTTTTAACGCCCACAAACCGCGAAACTCTGTGGTGACCAAGAGTAACAAGAATAAAAATGAACAAATTTCGTTCTCAATGCTGGTGACAGAGCGGTAAGCGTACACCCGTTAAGCCCTAGGGACTAACCAAGTACAATCTTTACAATGCCTGCCTAAATAGGAATGAATGCTATGGCTTAAAAATACCCAAATCTGTAACAAGGGTTTAGGATCGGCACAAACATCGAGATCTTGGGAACAATATGTTCAGACCTACAACCACTGAATTTTATTAACCCCACGCACAATTCATATTTTTTTTAAATCGCAAAACTCATTTGTTTGAGTAACTGTTGTTTGTAGTAAAAAAATCTGAAAAGATTTTTATTTAATATGGAGTTTTTTCTTGTTATTTATGTTACTCAAAGAGTAAGGAAATACTGTGAACATTGCAAATGTCTGTCTGTCTGTCCGTACGAACGTCGATATCTCGGGAACTATAAAAGCTAGAATCACCAAATTTTGCACACAGACTATTATATACCCCAGGCAGGTCAAGTTTGTTGACCCTGCCCCATTTAAGCCCAAAAACCGCGAACCCTGTGGAGCCCCACATTTTTAATGCTTAAGCCAAGTGGCTGTAATAAATGTTTATTTTTTGCATCAAGCGGTTTCTTTGGAGAAACACAAAACAAACAGTGTTATTTTTGTTATGTAACATATTATATTAATAACTTTGTTTTATATTCTACGTTAAACTTTACGAAATCATATTTATGTAAATAGGTTATTTCATTTTCCATATGCCTTTTTATTATTAGCAAGTGTAGAAGCAAAGGCTACAAAGCAATCACCGGCAGGTCTTCTCTACCTTTTTTACACTCTCCCTCTTGATTAACATAGTGATTCATCGGTCGCTCCAAGTGCGGTTAGTTGTGCTGGCGCCGTTCTGCTATTTAAATTGCCGCTCTATATCCTTGTCCGCCAAATCGTGTCCCGATTGTCCGCCTTAAACGCATCAGTCCACTATGGGCAAACCCCATTTCGGCATAAACAAAAAATGATGTCGTAGTGTTTTTGATGTTGTTAAGAATACCTAACGACTAGAAAAGTTTGGAAATCAGTTCATTACAAAATACTAACGCATTTGCTTTGGACAAACAAGAATGGTTTTTGACGGATAACCATTAAAAGAACTTATTTGAGAATGTAGTGCAATAAACGGCGCTTAAAAATGTTTATACTTGATTTATACTTTCTTTTTAATTTAATTTAAAGCTTTGTCGTTTGAAAAATGTTTGGTATCGTTGTTTTTTTTATCTTGTTTTCTATACCTTAAGTCAAGATTGGTTTTTTTTTTGTGATTTAACATGTAATTGGTACTGTGAAAAAAAAATTAATATTAAATAATAACTTTACCCCCACCAAGAACGGAAAACTAATACCTTGTCCATAGTGCAGTCGGCGAATGGAGCCCGACGCGTCGCCAGCTCCACAATTATACTTTTCTGGCTGGTTTTTGAGTCATCGCTGTTTTATTTATTGTTCTTAGACAGTTGCTCTTCGCTCACTTCCTCGTTCTCTCTGGTGCCTCCCTATCGCCACCCCTGTCAGATTTTCTTCTCTCGCGCATTTTCGACATTTGTAGTGCGTCTAACGTAATTGCAGTTAATACTTTTTCGATATTCGAAAGCGAATTTCGAATTTCTCTCCCTTGACTTTCTGCAGCGGCATTGCCAGCTCAAAGTCGAGAGACATTCGAACAACTTAGACGTTTAAAAAAGTATGTACTGTAAGAAAAATGTTTTAAAACTTGAAACTATTGTAAACGTAGGTAAAAAATACGGCTTCATATATTGTTAACAATAAAGAAAACATTTTCTAGAAACATTTTTTCATTTGCAAATGCGTTCGTTGACACTTTATACAAAATCAAAATATAACTTTTTTAAAATTGCATGATTAATTTATACATTTGCGTTTGTTGGATCTGAGTTAAGACCAATAAAAGTTGTTTCCATAAAGTATAGGTTTCGCGCTAAAGCGACGAAAGTAAAGTACCCAGCTGGAATATCTGTCCATGTCTTTGAAATAAGTCATCAAGTCGAAGTATCACATTTTACTTAAGATTTGTCAAATATTTTTTAAATGGTTACAAAAGGATGTGAGAATATTTTATCGTGTTTCTTAAAGCATTACATTTGTTTACTAATTCTACTATTATATTTTTTCCGTGTTTTGAAAAGTCATGCCATTATACTCTTAAAAACAGTGCATGGCATAACATTTAAACATTTTTATTTATTTATCAAGTTTAAACTTAGTTTACGAAGGTGTTAATTTACATTCAGCTGGGTCGGCAGCACACTATTGTATTGCTTTTGGGTTAAAGTTCAAATCGTCCGGAGTACAAAAAAATAAGCCGGGTTTTCCGAATGCACTTACCCGGCTCTTTCGCTCTCCCAATATTTTGTGTTCAGCGGTTAAACCTGCTCCCGAAAATTCTTACTGCGCAGGCTTAGAATTTCGAAGTTAGCTCTAAGCAGAATTTCGAAAGCTGAGTATAAGAAAAAAACCTTAAACTTAAGGAGAAACCGTTTTATGAACATATTAGAGATAAAAGTACAAAATAAATTTAAAGTTATACCTAATTGTTGTATTCAAAGTGCTATCTGAAATACCAGTTGCAATCCCTGGAACACCTATACCCACCCACTCTCTACCATTCTGTGTTAGCCTCTCTCCGGCTCTCTTTTGGCCGTTTTTCGCATTTGGCTTTAGGGTGCTGTTCCGCCCCCGCCAGCCCACAAAAGTGGTTTGTCCTTTAGTATGTGCAATGTCCTTGCCTGCCGACGACGCCGACGCCAACTCTGACTTCAACGCCACGCTGGCGCCAGCACTGGTCGTCAGTCGTTTGCCTGCTGTTGAAAAATTAACTTCGGCATAATTTAGTTGGTCTTTGTCTTTCGCTGCGCCCGTTACGTTTCGTCGCTGGCCTCTCTCGTTTTCAAAGGATTCCATTAAAAACATCAGCAACCAAAATATACAATAAACTACGACGCGTAAATCCAATTCTTAGCAATCTTTTCGGCAGCACTGCTGAGTTGCTTAAGAGCTTAATTAGAAATCAGTTAAAACTCAGCAGCAAGTGGTTGCTCCCTCTTAATAAAAATACGTAGCTGTCTACTGCATTAGTAAATATAAAATAGCCGTGCATAAAATTTAAAGTTTGGGTTGGCAAAAAGCGAACTCAAGTCTTAAAACCACACCGGCTACAAGCAGACTACACATATCCCAACAACACACTACCAGTTCTTAACCACCCACCTTGGTGTGAAAACAAAGGAGACAGAGCTCATCATGCTGATTGGATTAGTACGCGACTCGGTGATGCAGTGCTTCTGCCACACGTGCCGAGCACCGGGAATTCTACCAGCAGGTTAGCACTATCTGGAGCTCCGATAATTAGAGTATTTCTCTTTCAAAACCTGGTAACAGTTTGACCCAACAGTCTGAAAGCTTTTAATGCATTTGTACATATGTATTACATATACATACATATACCAGTACAGTAAAGTAAAATACCATACACAAGTACATACCTCCGAGGTCAAATTAGTTTCGAATTTCTTTAACAGCGATGTCTTTAAATATAAAGATTATAATTTACTATTCCAAAAGACAACGTCATCACAGTTTTGTTGTCGATCTAAAAACATTTTGCCAAACTCCACCTTTTGACGTCTACAGTGAGACACTAAGCTTTTGTGTAACCATGTAATTGAGTTGACTAGTACTCAATACTCGTAGATCCGTATAACTAAAATCGTGCCATCGTCGGAAGTTTGCCAGCCGAAGACGTTATACCCTTGCATATATTAGATGAAATAATCAGATTTTAACAAAGCTTAGGGTACACCTAAAATAAATAACAACTTATTCGCGAATGATTAACCCAGAAATAAATTTTAATGTTCTTTTCTAAAGAATCAACTTTATTAGCCAAAAATATCGTAAATTTTAAAAAAATAAAAAATACTTTTTTTAAAAAAATTTTAGTTTTAATTTTTTATTTTGTAGATCCGATACATCAGTCACGTTTGGATTTTTAAAGATATTTTTATAGTAAAAGCATACATTGTATTTATTGCAATCTAGCCATTCCAGTCGAAATATCGGGAATTTTTAAAGCTTAAGGATGAGGATTTTACATGCATGATACTCTGACGCAAAATTATTAATGTAAAACGTTGCTGGAGGCAAATAATTCAAACTTTTTATTTGCGAAACTCGAAGAGTAAGCAAACACTGGTTTTCTGACTATCAAATTTGCGCTACTCATTTCCCTCTTTAAAAAAAAAACAAAATAAGAAAAAACAAAATAAAATAGAGTTGCAAGCCCTCTTAAAAACATGTGTAGCCTGCTTTCAAGCGCAATACATTTTTAACGCAGTTTGTATACACAATTTCTTAAAACATGCCAGATTTTAATCCCACAAATTTTTAGGTATCTGTGTAGATCTTTTCAATACAAACAACATTTATAAAGGCCACTTTTCTCTAGCATTCGCTACTCTTCGAGTATCGCAAATAAAAATCATGTACCATTGATAGAACAAAAGTTGTATGACCTTGATGTTTTATTTTCATTACATCCATATTTTGTAGTTCCGTTTTGCAGTTTTGTGTGTTGCATTCAAGCATATGCAAACATATTCGACCCCATAATTTAAATATCTTCTTGATAAGCATTCATATCCGAGTCGGAAACTAGAATGACTTAATGGCTTGGGATTGGACATATTGTGAGACCTCCCCACGCTGATCTCAATTTTGTTTCTATTTTAGTCAACATTTAAAAAAAAATGCCACTTTTTTTTAAACTGCTTACGTATGCCAAAATTGTTTTCGGATGTCCTTGCATAGTGCACAGTTTTTTCTTTGTTATTTTCATGTTCTTTTCTCTTCCTTGTTTTTACTACTCGGATGTATGTACATTCTACATTGTACATACATATATATATTATTTATATTTGTTGGTTTTGCTGTAGTTTTGTAGTTAGATAACATTTGAACAAATTATAGATTAAGACAAAATGTAGGATTTTATCAATTTTATTTTAATATTCGTTTGTTTACGTTTGTTACACGAAGACATTAAATGGGCGGTTTGTGATTTTACAACAACACCATCTGGAGACATAATGATAACTAACTATAACATACCTTTAACGTATAACACAAAAATCGCGTTTAAGAGAAAGCTCAAAGAATAGAAAAAATTATATAAAACGAAAAAAAGTATGCAACAAAATATTGTTTTTGCTTTCGTTTTAACATGAAGCTTGTGGCGCCAGTCAGACGGTAAGCGGTGAGTCACCATCCGACGTCTGAACTGAAATTTAATTTAAGTCGCACATACTGGCTTACAGGACTATCTTGGTCATACAGATCCATATGAATGTCTATATTACACGCTTAGTTTCAGTAATGCGTTGATTTTTATATTTATTTTTATTCTATTGGGATATTAAAACGCAGTAATCTCCGCAAACAATCGCAAACACACTCACACTTATTAAGCAAAGTGATTGCGCAATATGCACACGGACCAGCGAACACAAGGGAAATGACGACAAAGGACGGCATTTATTGATTTATTGACAGAGCCCGGTTCGTACATACAAAAACAATGAAAAAGGCCAAGAGCCGACGACATGCGAAATGTGGAAATTGCCTATTTCGACGGGCGGTACTGGGCAATGCCTACGAGGATTGGTACTAAGGTGATTGGTACAATAAATACCTTCGATTATAAATCAAGTGCCGAGCTTCGCATACAATTGAGATCTCAATTTTGTGAAATAATCGACTGTGGAAAAATAATACGAGAAAATTTTGCCGATCCAATAACGTGACGAAATAACTTACAACTTGTTTTGTACTTTTCATACTGTGAACGTTGAAAATGTCTGTCTATCCGTCCGTACCTCCGTACGAACGTCGAGAACCACCAAATTCTGCGCACAGACTTCTATATACCCCACGCAGATCTAGTTTGTTTCAAACCCTTTCCACGCCCTATTTTACGCCTACAAACCGCGAAACTCTGTGGTGCCCACATTTATAATGCTAGAGAAAAGTGACCTTAATAAATGTTGTTTTTATTGAAAATATCTAAACAGACATCCAAAAAGTTTGAAAATCTGGCCAGTAGTTGTGTATACAAAAGCGTTAAAAATGTATTGCAGCTTGAAAGCAGGCAACACTTTCTTTTTTAGAGAGGGCAATTAGTAACGAGAATCTTATAGTCGGGAAAACCGACTATACCGTCCTTTCTTGTTTTTTTTGAGAAACTTTATACACGTTAACTCTTATTAAATAAAAAAAAACACTATGTTGCAACATTTATACTTCGCTTATACATAGGTGATTTGTTATGACTTATAACGGGATAACGCCTGTGAAAGGCTAGGTTTTTTTCAGCAAGTCTAAGTAGCATAACAATTGATGTTCTTATCCGGCTGAGTGTTTTGTCTATGAGATGCAATGCTCTGTTACAACATAATTTACCTGAACACACAAATTCAAGACCTTCTCAAATATTGTTGGTATTCGCTTTTGAAAGCTTTGAGATTCCATGATGACAGTCGCCTTTATTAACGCCGGTCTCTTTAATTGAATTTGGCTCATAGGCCATCTGTGGGTTGAGCGCACGATTTGTGTTTCATCCCATCAGCTTTCCGATAGTTTACCCTCTGATGTAGCCTTTGAAGGCTCTCTCGCTCAAATTAAACATACTGTCAATTAGCCATTCAGAACACTTTTTTTGGTCTGCTGGTTCTTCAACTACTGTTGGAAGGTTGCCAAAAAGCTTATCTTACTTCTAGCTTAAATTAAAAAGGAGGTCCAATTTACACAAAAGGACACTTTAAACATAAAGATCCTTTTGCATATCACATTAATTATCAAGTTGCATATAAATATCATATTTATCACATGGTATTTATTAACAAAAAATCTCAGCTTGGAGTTGTTCATTAGAGTATTCATTTATCCGACGAGCAACAAGGCAAATTAGAAACACTTTGCATGCAATAGTCGGCAAAAATTATATTAATAACAATTAAGGGCTCTTGGATCAAATGGCTTCGTTTCACAAGGAACATACATCTTCCATGAGTCTCTGCTTCTGCCTTGGGCAACAATTAGGGTAAATTGCAAGGCACAAAGAGGGTACCTAGTTCCAGAGACACTGAGATAAAGACAACGTCGTCAAGAATTTAATCTGATGTATCTGTCACATACCTACACAACAGCAGCTAGTGGTCAGGATCAATATAATGAATTGGTATGCGTTGCCTTTGGATTCGACCTCCTACTAAGTTCTGCAAAATTTGGGGGGTTTTTGTTGCCCGTAGCGAGGCAGAATGTTTCGACTCGAACTTAGTATACGTGCTGTCTTATTAATGAAATGTCCTCGAGGTACCGGCGACGGAAAGTTGCCGCCTATTCGGCGCCGCTGAAAATTTTTGTACGCGTACATTTAGTTGACAGGTCCTATATTTTGTTGTTAACCCCCAGGAGATCAATTTTTTTAATTTTTGTTACCACTGTAGACTGAAAAACAATCAATTAAAACCAAACAAGTAAAAACATCGAGATCTCGGGAACTGTAAGAGGTAGAACGACCAAATTTTGCACACAAATAAGCAAAGCGCAGATCAAGTTTGTTTCAAAACCTGACGCCCCTTTTTACGCCCACAAACCGCGAAACTCTGTGGTGTCCACATTTTTAATGCTAGAGAAAAGTGGCCCCTATAAATGTTGTTTGTATTGAAAATATCTACCCAAATGTTTAAAAACAAGAGCGTAAAAATTGTTATTGCGCTCGAAAGTAAACTAAACTTTTTTTTAAGAGGGCGCTAAAAATTGATTGCGCTCAAAAGTTGGCTACACTTTTTTGAAGAAGGCAATGAGTATCGCAAATCGGGAAACCCAACTATAGCGTTCTTTCTTGTTTTTTCTGGCTTTCGTCAAACTGTTCAATGTTTACTTAAGGCACCTTATCACCTTGTGGGGTCAAAAAGTGCTCTTTTTTTAGGAATTTTTTTTGAGAAAACGGTTAAAGATACAGCGCTGAAATTTTCGTCTGAATATGAACATATATTTATTCAAAGAATGCAATTTTTGAACTTGAAAAATTCTAAAAAGGGGGGGGGGAGGGGGCGCCCATTGGTGGCGGCATGCATTTCGCTTCCGTGCACGATTGGCTCAAAACCCGTGATCCGAAACACAAAATCGAAACACATTTTTAATCTGAATTGTATTATCTATAAAATGAACTAGAATCATAAAAAAAAATAAAAATTACAAAAATTATGAAGCTTTGAAAAAAAATTTTGATTTTTGCATGTTTTTTTTCACTTGTTCTTTTTTAAAAAAAAAGTTGTCAATATTTTTGGCTGATTCTAGTTCATTTGTTAGAAAGGACCCTTACAAACATTTTAAAAAAAATTTTATGACGATTGGTTCATTGTAGCGTCTTCAATCCTGCACGTAAGGTCCGAAAACATGGTTCTGAGAAAAACGCGTTTAAAGTTTGGGCTTTGGCTCGGCTGGTGCTCGACAGTGCTCTATGTAACGGGCTATCACTTTCGAAATTTTTCAGATTTTGATCTGAAACTTCTACAGCACATTTTTGGAACATATATCTACACGATAAGACAAAAAAAAAAAAATCGATTTTTTGGACCCCACAAGGTGATAAGGTGCCTTAATGTTTTCTTACCAAATTTGACAAAATTCTACCAGAAAAAGCTATAACCCATACTATGTTGTTTTGAATAAATCGTGTACGGTGATATAGTTTCAATACATAACGTCTGTTTTTACGCAGAAGGTTCCCCCATCCTCCAACCAACAGCTAACGTAACTTGAAAAACTTTTTTACGCTGCTTTCAGATACAGATCCCACAAAGTTAAACTGTGTGGGGCGTTCTGTCACGTTCCGCGCACATTTTTCTATAATACACATCCTGGGCTCCTTTTGTTTCTTCGCTGGCGCTTTGCATGTGGGTCACGTAACAGACGCATACATAACATTACTTAATTTTCATTTCTTTTGTTCAGCCGTTTGGCGAATGTCGCCGCCAAAAAAATTAATGATGTTGCCTATTTCGCCAACTTTCTTTTTTTCTCAGAGACATGTCAGTAGATGCTAACAAATTTGCATCACTGCATCGTTTTAAGATTTAAACATATCAACAGCTTTGCCGATAAACAACAGGAAAATGGAAAGCAAACATAGAGGACATATGTACATATAACTTACTTCATACTTTCTCAATGCACTCCGCCATGGATGCCTTACCCCTTTTGGTAATTGGTCTTTAGTATTAAGTCAAGGAGTTTTAGGAGAACATGAACATTGAGCATATTCTAATGCTGCCATAAAATGGTTTCAGAGCAGATTCCTGTAGCCCACCTAAATCCAATGGAGAACCTTCAGTAGATATTAAAGATAAGATTCAATGCCTTGAAGACCAAAGATAACACTGCACCGAAAAAAAAATCGTCATCAATATGCCCCTATTTAGACATCAATGTGACACTATTGCTTGGCAAAAATTCTCTAATATGATGCTTATCAACTTGTTACTTTCGAACATGACAAATTGATACTTTCGAAATTGTCAATATGCCCCTAAGCAGTATCAATATGACACTTTTCGTCAGTATATTGCTGGGGTCATTTTGACACTTGTTCTTATTGGACTGATGCAAATTTAGTGTCACTTTGACAATAATTCTAGTTAAACTGATAAGAATTTCATAGAATTCTAGTGTCATTTTGCCACTATTTCTTATAAAACTGACACGAATTTTTTTATTTCTAGTTTCAATTTGATACTATTTTATAATTTTGTAAAAGTATAGTGTCAAATCGACATTTTTCAAAATTAAGCTGAAAAAATAAAAAAAATAGTAAATAAGAATTAAAATAAAATGCGCTTAAAAATACACACAATTAGTATACATTTTTTATTTTATTATTTTTTAATTACAAAACTATACATTTTTTTTATAATAGCTACTATTTTTCCGGCAGCAAACAGATAAATTTCTTCTTCTTTCTTGTCGTCCGTAATCTGTAAATATAAAAACATTGTAAATAAAGCGTAATTTCTTATACAAATGTACATACATACATATGTATGTGTTCATAAATTTGCGGACACATAAATAGATACACGTGTTTATACATATGTTCATGCATACATACACATACATATGTAATTTTCTTATTGTGAGTTTTTTTACAGCGCTCCATTTTTTTCACAGAATTTAACGCTTGTATTAATATCTATTTGTTCACAAACTTAGGATTTTACTCACCTGATGCTTGTAATAAGGAGACAAAACTATTTGCCCAAGAATTTACGCGCAAGCGCGACCACTTAACACAATAAAAAAAACGGAGTCCCAATCGATAGGACGATAGCCACGCGACATATGACGTGTACGCGATATGTGTAGGCGATATGCGTGCGATGTGTGCGATGTGCGCGCGATATCTGTACTTCGAATTTCGAGAATCGAAACATCGATTTGTGGTGTCTAAACGACACTGGATGTTGACAGGTTGATACTATTTAGGGTCAAATTGCATTCTTAACACTTTTTCTTGACCGATTGACACTGACTTAGTGTCAAGTTGACACTAGAAAGTTGAAACTACGGCTAGTGGCGTTTTGAACCACACTTATCAATTTGACACTTAGAGATTTTTTTTTGGGTGTGTGCAACAATTTGAGGTCGATGAAAAAATACACCGGTGCCACTACATAGGTCTAATAAATCTTGGTGTGCTGAACGCGACCTCGTCCTTGGAGTTTCTCGATTAGCCTCAGTTTTCGATAAAAAGAACCTCAAAGTGCCAAAATACGCTGTTTTAGGGGTAATTTGACTCTTAATAACGGCCCAACTAAATTTTATTGACTGAACCTAAAAAAATGTTGCTTTAGTGCAACTGTTTAGCTAAAAATCCTTATACCCAAAACACTCAAGGGATTTGTTTTTTAATTTTATATTTAAAAAAAAAGTTGCAAACACATCAAATGATGATAAATAAATGTCCTTTGTTTGGTAGTGCCTAAAAAAAGTGTAGCGTGCTTTCAAGCGCAATTTATTTTTATCGCACTTGTATACACAATTTCTTGAAACTAGCCTGATATCGGCGTAGATATTTTTAATACAAACAACATTTATTTAGCCCACTTTTTTTAGCAAATAAAAATAAGGACACCACGGACGTTTGAACGGACCGACAGACAAACATTTGCAACGTTCACAGTATTTGACTACTCTTCGAGTAACGAAACTAAAAAGTCCCGCCAAAATGGATTTAATTTAAAAAGTTATTCGCATTGCGGAGGGCACGTCGGGGTACATTTTAAGCAATTTAACACGTTTTATAAAAAAAGGAGAAGGAAAGCTAATTTCGGCAAGCCGAACTTAACATACCCTTGCAGATAGAGAATACAGTCGTCCGATTTTGATAAGCTAAAGTGTTCAGTTACATATTTGGAAAAAAAAATATACATATATATTTTGGAGAAGTTTTATGTTGATAGATTTTACACAAAGTTTAAAACGGTAACTGAAATACAAATATTAGTCGATTTGTATGAAAGCGATAGGATATTGACTTCCCATAGTCAAGATTTTTTAACTTGACCTACTTGGACATAAAAAAAAGCTATTGGAAAAGTTTTAAGTTGATACGTTACACTTAGCGAAAAAAGTTTACTGAAACAGAAAGTTATTGAAACATTTGTATGGCAGCTAAAGTATATAGTCCTCCGATCGTAAAAATGGGTCCTGCACATACAAAAAGACAGCTAGGAAATTTTCATGTTCATAGGTCTTACACTGAACGAAAAAGCTTACTGAAACAGACTGACGGACCGACCGACGGCCATAGCTATATCGACTCGTCTGGTGACGCTATACTTTATAAAGTCTGCAATACCTCCTAGTATGCCTTACAAAAATCAGACTCAAAACTTCATGGTTTTTGGCATTTAAAAAAAAAGAGTTAGGAAAAATTCTATTACTGTATTTATATTTGCCACTTAATTGATGTGTGGAACTTTTGTAAATCTTTTGTGCAGCTGTAGGCAACACCAACGTTTTCAAATTTTTTTTTTTATCAAATCTTATTTCAAAAACTCAATGAGTTTTATTTTAAGAGCAACACATTTATTCCTATGCCATTTACCACCAAAATTATGAAAAAATTGTCAAAATCAAACATCCTTACCAAAAAGTTGTAACTCGTTTTGCTTAAACATTTTTTAAAACCAATTAAGTCGATCAGATAAAATATTTACCAAGTGCTCTTAATAATTTCCAATGAGTATTAGGTTATTATTGAACAAAAATATTGTTTGTTTTCATGCCAAGGTTCTTAAAAAAATGTGCAAGATTTAGCATACTTTGACCTAGTTAATTTCTTCGTTTCATGCAAGCTTCTAAATAATCATGACGTAAGTGAGTTAAGCTCTTAAGTTTATTTAATTCAAGTTAAAAAAATCATACCACATAACATAAGTTCATTAAACAATAAGTTGGCCTTATTTAATGTTTTGTCCCTTTTTTGACCTTATTTTTTGGCTGATCTGGCTTTTTAACGAACTGACTGCTGGCAGCACAGCATAACATCTACTGCATACCATTTACTTCCATTTCGCCTTCTAACCTAGTGCAATTTTATCCATTTTCATTGCCAGCTTTCTTCGTTACACTTATAGTACATTAGATTTTATTTTTATGTTTGCCAAGCTATTTACCTTTGTTTCGACAATTATTAAACTGATTAGTTTTCTTATTGGGAGAAAAAATACCACACTATCTGCTTTGTTAGTTAGCTTAGTAGGATTGTTGAAAGGTTCTTTGTTAATTTTTCCTTGGTACTTTGTTGGGTTAAAAAATCAAAATTGTACTTCCACTAAAAGAACACATTTTTATAAGGGGCTGCCATTGATGAACTCCTTCTATTGCTTCTTTTCATCAGTTATTTAAAAAAAATGTGAAGTAACCAAAATAAGTTTGCTTTACAAAAGTAACAAATTTAAGCCTTCTATTTTAAACACTTTTCCTTAAAAAAGTAAAAAAAAACTGGGCTTTTGGGGTCAAGAAATAGCAACCCCCTAACATTTTAAAAACTTTGGCTCTCTTAATAATTTGAAGACGCGTTAAAAAACTAGTTTTCTCCGACTTTTACAGAAGGAATTTAGGGAATTCAAAGCTTTTTTTAAACGCTTTATAAAAAAAATTATTTTGAAATATTTAGGGGTAAAATGCGTCTTTACCATGTACTGTTCTAAAACTTTGACTTGGGTTGCACTTTTTTTCGGGTCTGATTTAACTTTTTTTTTTTCAAAGTATTTTTTTTCGGTTAAAAGTTGAGCTAGTTCTGCTCAAAACGTTCGGCACATAACTAAGGTAAAGATCGAAACACAATCCAAGCGTGCTATACAATTTCAAGGACCCTAAGGCACATTCTTAGCGACACAAAATATGATTTCACTAGTACCGAGTATTCATACGTCGGGAATCCGACTAGCTTAGACAATAAGTTGCAACATTTAAGGTTTTCAGAACTATATAGGTCAAACTGTTACCAATGGTATTACAAATAATTTGTTAAACGATTTTATTCTAATAAGCTTAACTGTTTTCTAAACACGCTTTCCAAACGTGGGCATCTTCGGAATGTTTAAACAGTGTCAAGAAGATCTGCGCCAATTAAAAAAAATAATAAGATACGATCCAAGCAGCCGCGACTCAGCAAGAAAGTCAAATTTATAAGTAAGTATATAATAAGATTATTCATAACCACAATAAAGATGCACGACATTTGTATATGGTGAATGTTATACTTATTTTATTAAATGGTGACAGGCACAAATAAAAATAGGACGCTATAGATTTTTTGGGGGTCGCGCTTGTTTTAAAGTCTGGTGCAAAATTTGTGGCTAATACTATCAGATTCTCGTTGCACATTGCCTGCTATCATGCTTTCAATGATAAACTCCCTGGTATACACAATTTCTTAAAACTGGTAAGATTTTTAAAATTTTTGGATATCTGTGAAGACATTTACAATACAAAGAACTTTTAAATGTGGCCACGTTTCTCTGGGAATCAAAATGTGGGCACCACAGACATACAAAAAGTTTTGAAAATATGACCACTTTTAAGAAATTGTGTATACAATTGTTTATACAATTGTGGATAAAATTGCATTGCCCTTAAATACAGGCAAGACATTTTTTTAAAGAGAGCAATGAGTAGAAAATCTGACAGTCGGAAAATCCGAAAAAAGGTTCTTTTTTGTTCATTATTAGCTTCACATCCCTGTTAAACATACGGAACGTATGCTTAATTTGTGTTTTTCTGGAATGGGTTTTTGGGAGATATTCCATGCTGCAGGACAGGAAAACAAATACTTTCCTGCTCAAAACAGAAAACTTCAATTATGCATCAGGAGAGCCGAAGGGTAGACAAAAAACATTTATAGCAAGGGGATAGTTTTCGCTTGCCATGTTTGTATACATCAGAACGAACAGCCACGCAATATCTGCATACATACATACATACATAAAGTACATACATACATATGTACATTGTACAATGTACATACTTATGTTCTGCGTTTCTGCCAGGACAACATTCGGCCTAATCTATTCTCCTCAACGCTCTTTCCATGCCCATTTTGCGATAACTGGACTGCTTCTGGTCTGTCGTAGCTTGCTTAGCAAATAATTGCTGTTGGACAAGAAAAGTGAAGGTTGAGGGACAGTATGAATGGCGTATTTACCATAACACCAATATTGCACATTGTTTTGTTTAAACAAAAAAAAAAATAAATACAAAAAAACTAAAGTTGGGAAATTAAGCTGATTAAAAATACAAAATTTCAAAATGAAAACTCCCTCTTCCTAATCAAATTTTTTTTTTATAAATTTGTAGATAAAACTTTGCCCTTTTTGAGTCCTTTTTGAGTCCTTTCGGGTACTGTGTTCAAATGATAATAAAATTTATACAGAAATATCAGTGCAAAATTAAATATAACCAACAATTTATATCAAAATTTCTTGAGTTCTCGAATAGTTTGTATAAATAATCTTGCTTTATAAAACTCTTATTTATGTTTGAGGAGGCAGTTCATTGTTAACTATAAACCAAGAAATAAAAATATAGGCATGTCCTAGAAGATCAATAACAAATTTTAGACGAAAAAGAATTTATGGGAGAGAGAGAATAAGCTGGAGTTTTCGATTAAAAAAGTCGCTATGCCGTAGCCGGATCTGCTGGCATCGCAGTAGGCTTATAAATGAGTGTTTTGATGATATCGAACACTGAAAAAATCACGGAAACAGCTGGTAGTGTACTTGTGGTTTTTTAATAGCTTAAAATAATATTAATTAACTTTAAATTAACTTTAAATAAAAAACTAGGTTTGGTGAATTAAAAAACAATTTCGCTGTGAGGGTCAGCTAAACAGAAAACCACAGTATATGAGAGACAGCAAATTGAGAAAAACTGGACATGCACTGAAATTACAGGCCACAAAAGGATCGAACAAACTAAGTGGAAACAACGGGAAAGGGAGTCTTGCAGGCTTGGTGGATGTGACCTCAAAATCGGGAACCTGAGAAGGTGCAGCAATGCTGAAAAATCTCGTTCAGTGCGAGTACCATGTGCAGTACCTCTCCTCATCCTGTCTCCCCATCCTTATCTTTGCTCATTTTTCCATTCGTATACAAATTTATTTATGTCAGGTCAGGGTCTTCTTTTTGAACCTCCTGATTAAGGCAGCTTGTAAAACATTACATTTGACCCGCGTTTTTCATTAACGATTCGATTATAAAAATATCATAGATTTTGGTAGCAAACCTTGGGTCCATTATGAAAATAACCGGTCACAAGAAAAGAAAATTGTTGTCAGGGTCTGGAGGTCAAACCATGTTAACTATTTGTTTTTGGGGTCCGAGGTCCAAAAAACTCCAGCGCATCAAGGCTCTGACATAACCTCAAAACTCCTCATAGAAAATTTTGGCCAAAGTAGTTTCTGACTAATGAACTATTTATATAATCATACATTTTGAATAGACCAAAAACGGTGACATTCTTGGAATCAGATATTTCGTAAAGTCGACAATTATACGTACATCGTTACAGTATGTACTTGTCCCGACGATTACACATTGTTCAAAAACCAATGCGGTTCAGTTCTTAGTTTAGACCAATCTCCGCTATTCAGGTTCAGTGGTTAAAGTTCGAAGGTGCGATGTTCAAGTCATAGCCAAGTCAAATTGAATGTGAGTTTTTTTACATTATGTTTACGTTTAATTATAATAAGTTTTTTATTAATTACAGAGGTATGTCTCTAAATTAATTTAAATGTCAGTTTACATTCAAATAAAACATACCAACATAAATAAAAATAAATATACATTTTTTATTAAAAAAAAAATTATGTTTCAAAAAAGCAAAGAATTTGTTTAAAATAATTAGAAGTTAACAAATTTTAAATTATTAAATGTTATAGGTTTAAAATTTTTAATTGTTTGAATCTATAACGAGCATATATGTACATATATCCAAACTATGCTCCATGATCGATTCTAATACTGAACATTCTAAAATCAACTATGCGCATAATCGGTTTAAAATCGTGTATGAATTAAATTTAACTTCCCTACTTTCATGTGTGACCCAAAGTCACTGACCCTGTTTCAATAGAAAAAATATTTGATTCGACCCTGAAATAGTACGGGTTACTATTTTTTTTACAAGTGTATTAACTTAGATAGTCACACAGCTCCAAAGCTATTGGTTAAAGCACAGTAAATTCCAAAGAAAGACACCAGTTTCTATCTGCACGTTACTTTTGGAGCACTTTATGTGTTAAATAATGTTTTTCTCCTGAAAGCTATATCTTATATTTTGTTTGTTACCTATGCGTTCATATTACATATTGTATTACGTTCGATTTCGGTTTTTATTCGTAACGTAGCAGAACGTAGCAGTACTTAAATTAAAACTTTAAAAGTCTTCATTAGTAAAGAGTTGACCGATTTGACCGAAATTAGATATCAGTAAAAAAAAAACAGATTAGTTATTTGGTACTTAAAAAGTCTTTTAAGTTCCGGCACCGGTTCCCAATTTCTAAACGCTTAGAATTTTGAATCTGGTTTTATTCCCAGCTATCAGTTAATCAAATTTCTAAAGAAGACTTAATATACTTTAATCAAAGTTCATTTGTAAATAGTTGCTGTCTTCCAGGTCGTTAAGGCAGTTTGTCATTGAAAATGCTGTGGAAGGGTGAAATACTCGAGGGGCGGCGCCACATTGACGACCGTTTTCAGTACCTGGTTTCATAGTTTCAGTTTGTATAACTCCCGGCAATCTACCCTGTACCCGAGTAAAATCACACTCCTGCCGAACAGGTTGACTCATACTCCACCTGCATGTTGGCGGCTAATTAAGTAAACTGCTGTTGGCTATAAAACAATCTTGGCACCAAAATGGACACACAGCACCATCAGCCATCGTCACGGGGGTTGAGCCGCCAATAACAAAAACTCCGGCCAAAAAAAACAATAGCAACAAACACAATGGAACTAATTTAAACGCTCATAAAACTGGACAGCGAAACTGCACGTTAAAAGTGAATGTTAGTTGGGTTAGTTGACTCTCTTAAGCTTTTAGAGTCTCTAAGAAAACAAACAAAGCATATTACTTTGATTAATATTATGACAAACAAGAAAGAACGCTATATTCGCCCGCTTAAAAATGGTAGTGCCTACATTTAAGAGCAATAAAATGTATACACAATTTCTTAAAACTATCCAGATTTTCAAATGTTTGGATATCTGTGTAGATATCTTTTATAAGAAACAACATTTATTAAGGTAAATATGGTGGCTGTAGCTCTTATAGTTCCCGAAATCTCGATGTTCGTACGGACAGACAGACATTTGCAACGTCGCCACAAAATTTACGTTGCTCCGTAACGTAAATAAAAAAAAAGCTTGTGGTACCCGCCAACATTCTTGAAATTCTTTATTAACTATACGTAATAACCGTTTAATACGGGGGTGCCACAGAAACCGTTCCGCCCAAAGAGGGTTGGAATTTACATAGAGAAGGGGTTGGACATTCGGTTGGAATTTGGGCGGAACGGTTTCTGTGGCACCCCCGATATTGACAATATTAAATATCCACCGTTCAAAGTGTATACATAGAAGTTCAAGCCCGACTTTGCTGTGTTTGCATTACCTAGTGTGAGCGAAAAAAAAAACTTATTTGGTCAATAGAGAAAAATCAATAATACAGTCATGTGAAAAATAATAGGGACACCTATATCAAAATTGTTCCAGCCCCTGTAATTTTCTAAAATGCAATAAAACATAAGACACAAGAGGAAACACCTGGACTTAATTTAAAATACCTAAAACTCTTGGGAACAAGTTTTGTAACAAGAAAGAACGCTACAGTCGGGTTTCCCGACTATCAGATTTGCGATACTCATTGCCCTCTTAAAAAAAAAAACAAAACAAGAAAAAACGCTAGTCACAAGCCCTCTTTAAAAAAAATGCAGCCTGCTTTTAGGCACAATCAATTTTTAACGCACTTGTGTACACAACTTTTGAAAAGGGCCAGATTTTCAAAATTTTTATATAACTGTGTAGGTATGTTCAATACAAACAATATTTATTTAGGCCACTTTTCTCTAGCACTAAAAGGGGCGTGGTCGGGCTTTGAAACAAACTTGATCTACGTGGAGTATTTAGAAGTCTGTTTGCAAAATTTGGTGGCTCTAGATCTTATAGTTCCCGAGATCTTGATGTTTGTGCGGACAGACGGACAGACGGACGGACAGACAAACATTTCAACGATTACAGTATTTGCTCTTCGAGTATCGCAAATAAAAATAAAGTAGTCATCAAAAGGCTATTAACTGAGAAGGCTGCCACAAGGCATGTTAAAAAATGATCCAATTTAGTGTAGTCGGATGGGAAAAAATTTATTCGTTCTAACCTGGATGTAAAACTTATTATATTATATATTATACTAGCTGACCCGGCGAACCTTGTCTCGCCCTAATTTGAATCCTTTTCATTGAGCTGACTTTCCTATTCGTTACTTCTTCTGTAATATGAACCATTTTAATCTAGCTAAACCACGCACTTCGCTGCTTACTAAATGAGATTTTGTTGGCCATCCTGCCTCTGTGGCGTTTCATCGATCCTGGGTAACCACGGCAAGCTTGGGTGCTGATGGTGTAACTGGCAAGGTCTGATGGAAGTGGGTTGGAACTGATGTGAGTTCCTAGAGCTTCCATCTCCACTTTCCAGTCCAACTTTATTTCAGGTTTCGGTTCCTGCTTCTTTTTGATTCTTTCGCTAAACGCGAGACTCAGGGCAGCCACCAGCTTCTGCTCGGAAACCTTCATGTGGTCCAGCACCTTGATCTTTGGCAAATGGCACAGAACGCAGGCCCAAAAGGAGTTGCCAGTAGTAATAGAACAGTGATTTTTCATCAGCCCAGGAATCTAAGCGAGTGGTACCCCGCCAGGTGGTCGATCCTTTTTAAGCTGAAGATATCGTTCTTCCGCAGACAGAGCTCCTTCCGCTGGTGACAGTTTCTAAGACTGCTCAGTGACTATATGCGGTTGTCGCAAAAGCCAGGCGTTGTATCATAGCACCAATTACCACTTTTGAATGAGCATTATATTCAATATCGGGCTCATACTGGAATGCTAGAGGCAGGAATGAATCAGATATGAATGCTCTTTACCTGTTGTCTATTGAAACGGCGTGATTGACGCATTGCGAAATTCCTACACGTGCATCGTATTACGTTGCTGGATTTGTTCTTCTTTCTTCTTCGCATGATTCGAATTACTTGAGTTACGGCTCAAATCGGCCCCTTTCCTTTTGTTGGCATTGCTCACTTTTGGCCACTTTTTTGTCACTTTTTGTCACTTTTTGGTCACTTTTTGTTCACTTTCACATAATGATTAATGCCGCACATGGTGGCATCCTGTTATATTCTTGATAAAAACTCATAATAACACGGAAAATTGAAACGGCGAATTCTTCAGAGGATTGCCCACATAGGGATGAAAAGTAGATGTTGTTCATTTCTCAGACCTACTCAATACGCTCAAAATTTCTTGAGAATCGGTCAGCCGTTTCGGGAGTTTTCTGTCTAACCTTTCTGATTTTTATATTAGACTAGCGACCCGGCGAACCTTGTCTCGCCTTAATTTGAATCCTTTTCTTGAGCTGACTTTCCTATTCGTTACTTCTTCTGTAATATGAACCATTTTAATCTAGCTAAACCACGCACTTCGCTGTTACTAAATGAGATTTTGTTGGCCATCCCGCCTCTTGCGTTTTCATCCTGGGTAACCGGCAGCTTGGTGTGTGTGTCTGGGTCTTGGGTGGTTGGAACTTGTTCCTGGCTTCCGCCACTTTCCTCATTTTATTTCGTGTTGTCGCTTTGGGTTTCTTACCTTTTGACTAATTTTATATATAAGATTTATATTTTTTATTTTAACTATTTTAACATTAAAACTTAGGGTTTGATAAAAAAAAAAATTGAACGGTGGTGATTCTTTGCAAAATGTATGGCAAAGTACAAAGTGAAGTTCTCTCGTCCTCTTTTGGAATTGACATGCCTTTACCAAAGATGTTTTAGCAGGACAGCGACTCAAAACACACTTCGAATGCAGCAACACATGGTTTTCGGACAATAACGTCAATGTCTTAGATTGGCCTGTTTAGTTGTTGAATATAAATTTGATTGAAAATGTTGAACACAAAGTAAGCACAGCCTTAAGGGGGTATTCAGGCCTAGAGACATGAGTTTTAGGTAATTTTTGAATCATAAATTTTTTTATACATCATTAATTATTAAAAGAAGCAAACAAAAATTAATAAATAAGTAAAAAAATCAAAATTCCGTTAGTTATCAGCTGAAAACTGAAACAGGCAAAAAAAAATGCACTCTAGTCATTTCAAAAGGCAGCATGCCCCATAAAAAAAGTTTAAAATGAGTTTAAATAAATTAATGTATTATAAATCCATATCAATTGAATTTAAAATTTCTAGATTCTGTTTCGCCTAAAATGACAAAAATTAATAAAAAAAAAAAAAAAAAGGATTTTAACTCTAGTCTTTGGTTTTTTTCAAAATAGAAAAATTAAGGCGCTACCAAAATAACAAATATTCTTGTTTTCGTTACTCGTACTGTAAGAGAGACACTGTGAACGTGGCAAAGAAATTATGTATACAAGTACGTTTAAAATGTATAGCGCTTGAAGGCAGGCAAAATATTTTTTTAAGAGGGCAATAAGTAACGAGAATCTAATAGTCGGAAAACCCGACTAAAGCGTCCTTTCCTTTTTCTTGTATATAACTTTTTCTGGCACATCCCTGTCCTTTTATTTATCACATCAATATCATTAAGTATTTTCCGCAACCCAAAGTTCAAATATTTTTGCTGCTAGGGATTTCTCGAAAAAGTGTTCCACGAAATAAAAAAGCTCTTCAATATTCTTATTAAACATGACATCCTTGCAGGGCATTATAATTATTTGCGAAACTCAAAAAGTAAGCAAATATTGTGAACTGTGCAAATGTCTCTCTGTCCTTCCGTCCGTCTCTCCTAACGAACGTAGAGATTTCGGGAACCATAAGAGCTAGAGCCACCAAATTTTGTTCACAGATTTCTATTTACCCCACGTAAACCAAGTTTGTTTCAAAACCTGACCACGCCCCTTTTAACGCCCACCAACCGCAAAACTCTCTGTGCCCACATTTTTAATGCTAGAGAAAAGTGACCCTAAAAGTTGTTCGTATTGAAAATATCTACACATATATTTTCACTTTTTTAAGAGGACCAGCGACTCTATCTTTTTTTTTCAAATAAGTCAATGAGTATCGCAAATCTGCTAGTCGGGAAACCCGACTCTTTCGTTCTTTCTTGTTTTTTTGTATTTTTGTCAAAAAATCAAAAAAGATTGGTATCAAAATTGGACTACTGCATCCTCTATCTACAAGGGTATAACAACTGCGGCATGCCTAACCCTTTCGACCCCGACATTGCCTGAGAGCAATTTCAAATGTTTAACGGGTAAAGGTTATTGTTTCCTCTATTATTGTCTGCTTATTCATCGATTTTACGGTACTTTTATGTGTTAACTCAAAGTATAAACAATAACATTTTAGTTTTGAAATCAGTTGACGGAAATATTTTCAAAAAGCTGAACGTGCGTCGGGGAAAAAACTGATTTTTGCCAGCTAAGACTTTTTAAAAATTAGTGATTAGCCTATAAAATTACTATAAAAAGGGTAAAAGTAAATATACAATATTGTTAATCAATAATTTAGCTAAATTATGGTAAAGTTAAATTATATTTATTTTCAATTACAAACAAATGTCCATACAACAAGCCACGCCCACTAGCGCCAAAACTAGTGGGCGTGGCACCTTAAAATTTTTGCTCAAATACTTCTCAAGCCAATAAAAAACATATAGAATAAAAAAAATATATAGGTATATATAAAGGGAAATTTAGTTTAAGATTATAAAATTTAATTTTGTTCCGATGAAGTTAAAACTATTATAAATAAAGTTGCATACTTCTGGAACCATGGCAACCCGTGCCGACTTGCATCGAAACATTTCGGATCTTATAGTATTAACTTACATGCGCGAGAGAGCAAATTTATAAGTGTGTTTGTTGCATCTTTGTTTGATTAGTTTAGGCATTGCTTTATATTAAGAGAACATATCCGTTGAGTTACGCATTTCCAGAAGATCGATATTTTTAAAACCAGATTTAAAATAAATTTTCCCCTAACAGCCTGGGACAAACTTAAATACATACTTGCATTGACAACTAGGATTTTCAGTAGTCCTTGCAAGTTTGGCAAATTTCAGGTGTGGCAATCGAAATTTGAAATAATATAAAATGAGGAAAAATATTTCAGACCAAAATGTAATGGCAAACGTGGCCAAAACTACATTTGGCTAAGTTAAAGCTGTTTGAAAAACTTGCCACATCTGCCATTGACACATTTAGCAGGACTACTGAATACCCTAAAAATAGCTTAGAATTTTGCATAGATAACGCTTAAACACCATGCTAATAAATTAACAAAAAGGTAACTTTAATTTATTAAGTTGCTTTTAATTGTAAATTCGGCGCCACCTGCAGTGGTAATGCCCTTAATTCTTAAAACATTTGCTTTTTCTTACCGACTGTTGTTACTCAGGGCTTTGTCCTGGCACATTGTTCTTCCGGTTGTTGCCGAGGCAAAAGAGACCTAAACGTTGGCTTTTATGCAGTTTCCTTTATTTAGCGTCACCAAGTGTGCTTTAGTTTTTTCCTCTTCTGGTTGCCCTTCTTCCTGCTCGTTGTTGCCCCACATGTGTCCACATTCATGGGGATGAGGGTTACTATAACGGATTCTAATTATACTTCTAACACGTAAAGTAAAAAGGTTGTTACATACTGTATTTATGTATGGATAAGTAGCGAAGAAGGAAGCATTTTCGACCCTATAAAAAAATATTTTCTTGACCAGCGTTAACTGCGAACCTGACCACGCCATGTCCTTTTGTCTGTTCGTATAAATGAACAAGCTATAAAATCGGGATTAGACATATATATTTCAAAACAAATTCTTGGAAACGAATTTCTTTCAAACAAAAATATTTAAACCAAAATGGGGGCAAAGCCAACAAAAATTAAAGATAATATCAGCAGCCACCGCTTGGGGATGAGGCAGAGAATGAAAACCAGATGCTAAAGGGTCTCCCCTCGAGGATCTCCGCTCGCTGCCATACTCGCTGTTTTAGTGCACTTTTTTGCTCAGTCTAAAACTTTTCAACCTAAAACTTCCCCAATCGTGTTTTCTTATGTCCCAACAGACAGAGTTAAAAAATCTTGACGGTCGGATGACTACATCCTAGCTGCCGTACAGTAAATTATTTTTTGCTTAGTATAAAATGTATCACCATAAAATTTTTACAAAATATCTTCTTTTTTTTTTTGCCAACATTGTGACTTTTACACAATTTAAGCTTATCAGAATCGAACTATCGTATTTTCAATCTGCAAAAGTAATCAACTACGAAGTTATTTCTCCTTTCTTGTTTTTTTTATGTGCAGGCAGACCGAGCTCGAAGATTTTTCCGAAACATGTATTGAAAACTTTCCCAATCATCTTTTTTATATCTAGCAAATCAAGTTTACAATTTTTGTAAAATTTTACGGCTTGCGAATTTTTTTTAATTTTTTGTAGCAATGAAAAGCTTGGGCAAAAAATAATACACACTTGGGGTTTAAATAAAACGCAACATAATCAAAAAATGCTTTTTACTTTCTAACAAGTGATGCAAAACCTTACGCAACTTTTTAGCCCTGACTCTATTTTTTCTTGTACATTTTTCTAGGGCCCTTACTTTCCGTCGTTTACAGAAAATAAGCAAAAAAGCATAATATAAAGGTAAAACAAAGTGGAGAGCCTCAGAAGAAAGGCTATCGGAAAATCAATAGTGCATTAGCCTTTTCTATACATACGTACATATAAACACACGTTCATTTCGGTAGTGGTGTAGTTATATACCCGCAATACCAAGGTGATAAACTGCAATGGCCTGCAAGAGACTTGGTAACTTTTTGACGTTTTTTTTTTTTTCTCTACTGACTTTTCATGCTTTTACTTATTTTTATTGGAAAAAAAGGCACGTCATTGCGTCGTTTGCCGTTTCCGAGCTAGAAGAATATATAATGTGAAGATTTGTGTACAATGTACATACTTTACACTGGTACATAATGCCAATTTTTAAGTAGGCCCTTTTTCTATTTTTGGTTAGTTATTTCTTGTTTTGTCCTGGGTCAAGACTGGATGCTCCCTTAAGCCACGTAGAACAGGTTATGGCAACAAAGATGTTTTAATAAAGTTGAAGGGCGCGAAGAAGCACGTGCAAAATAACATTTTTTACCTAATGGCCTAAAGCGAGAGTTAATAAGGGAAGAATTTTCAACAACAAACAAGAAAGAACGATTTTTCAAATTGATCTGTAACAGATCAATAATAGCTTTTACATTCAGTGATAAAGTGAGCAGAACCAAGCGGTCATTCAAACAAAAATGGCTGCTTTAAGATATACACATCCGATTTCGATTAAACTTTAGTGATCCAAACAAAATCGTTAAAAACCAATTTCAGTCACGAAGCATGTCGCTTTTTTAATATTTTATCTAAGACCAAAACAAAAAGAAAGAAAACAGTAGGTATAAGAATTCATTGCATAGTTACCAATATATAACTATACTCTTATACACATATAATTGTTCAAACCGACTTATTCCTTATAGCTTAATAAAAATATCTTACGACAAACAGCATTTTGTTTCCTTTGTAGCAAAAACAAGTTTGTGAAAACACTAGACCAAATCGTTTGTATTTTTCAAAAGTTGCATATTTTTCTACTGATTTTGCCAAGCGTGTGAACGGGTACATGGAGGTCTTTTTCTTGCAAAATTTCAGTTTTGATCATCTTCTTTTAGACCCGAATACCAATAGTAAAACTTATTACAAAGTGCTGCTTCTGTTTCTTTCTCTTTTTCCTTCGGATACATTTGCCTGACTCATCAGCTGTTTGGTTTTGCGATTTCGTCGTGCTCAGCTGGCAACTAAAAGCAATTAGGTTCCTTGAACTGACTATCCCAACACCGAAACATTTTCTGGGATAAGGGGGCTTACTAGCCAGACGACTGTCGCCGGAAACTAACAACAAATACATACACATACCTAAAGTAGCGACAGCCGCAGTTTGTTTTTTGGCTGCACGGCGCATACGACAGAAAGAAGGACTACAGTTTCTGTAAGCCAGGCCCAAAGGCTCCAGTTAGTGTGAGAGTGTGGGCAACATTTTTGTGTCGCTCGGTTGTGGCCCGTTTCCACATCACTACAGCCTTAGTCACTCAGTTCGTCCGTTCGTTCAGTTGGTTAGCGAATATCTATGCGACAACAGCTTTATTAGAAAAACACAAAAATAAAAATCAAGAAAAAGTATTTTTCAAACTGTTTAAAAAGTTCACTTCGTATCTCGTGTTTGTAGTTTACTATGGTGGCCATTAATTTACATTTGAGTGGTAAGTTAAACGGAAGAGAAAAACGTTCTATTTGTCCTCACTGATAGACGTCACTGCATGTGAATTCTTTTAAAGTCACCCTTTTTTTAATTGAGCCTTCTCGCAGAAGACTTGGTTTGAAAATCAGAACTATATCGTAATAACAATAAAGTCCAAGTTTAAAGGTTGTGATTAGGTACTTCGTAAAAGGCAAGGCTATGTATTTTCGTTCATTTTGTTTTCATCTATTCGTTCTATATTTCTTTAAGTGCGGTACTTTTTTCGTCTTAAGGTAACAAATGATAAAAATTTGTTTTTTTCTTTTCACTAGTGCGTTTTAGGGCGTTAACAAAAAGTGCATGCTATTGTTTTGAGAAAAGTTGGATATCGTTATAGAAGCAAGAAAAAAGAAACCACATTTTGAAAAGTCTAAGTAAACCCTTTTTCTTCTTAAGGGGAAAGCCTTAAAACAAGAGTTTTACAAATTTGGTTCTCAAAACTCTACTTTATGCATTATAAAACGAATATTAAAAATTAAACCGTTTGTCTTGTTAAGACTTGCTCCAATGGCAGCTATAAGTACTAGTAATTTCGTTTAACACAATTTTAAGTCCATGTCATCATTTTAAGTAGGTACCTAATATATCCTAAAATTAAGAAATTTTTTTTCTTTAATTCCGGAGTTTTTTCTCTGGGTGTTGCCAGTTAACGTGACGCTGTGAAAATGAATAAAACTGTTTTTGGATCAATTTCTTTTGATGGTTGTATTTTTGTGGACTTCAAACGCCCAAAATTGGGCAAACTAAGCTTACATTCAGCGATTTAGTAATATCAAAATCGTTATAAACTAGCTAAGACACCAGTCGCTCTTTTAACTGTAACTAAAATATAAGAGTTAAAACGTAGTTTGTGAACGAATAGTACACCAGTTTGTTTGTCGCTCCAATAAAGAGTTTCTAAAAAAATACGAAGACTGGATGAGCAAGAGGTCGATAGAAAGAAATGGAAATTCAAAATTTAAATTTAATAAAATGTGCGGTCCAACGAAGACGCCTTATATACAGATGCCATGTCATCGGAATGTATACTTAAAAAATGCTCAAATATTGTCAATTATAAAAAATCTGCCTTAAGAAGACATCAACTTAACCCAAATTAACTAGAGTCTGGGTCTCAGTCAAACAGATCTTTTTATTTAAGTTAGTAGAATTATCATCTAATAAAATTTGTGAAACTTGAATTTAAAATTAAATGTATCAGATTTGCGATACTCATTGCCCTCTTTAAAAAAAAAACAAAACAAGAAAAAAACGCTAGAGTCGCTAGACCTCTAAAAAATAGTGTAGCCTGCTTTTAGCACATTACAAAAATTTTCAAATACAAAGAACATTTATTTAGGCTACTTTTCTCTAGCATTAAAAATGTGGACACCACAGAGTTTTGCGGTTTGTGGACGTTAAAAGGGGCGTGGTCAGGTTTTGAAACATACTTGATCTGCGCTTTGCTTATAGAAGTCTGTGAGTGTCTGTGTCGCTGGTGGTTCTACCATAGCTCTTCTTGTTCCCGAGATCTCGACGTTTGTACGGACGGACGGACGACGTTTGCAACGTTCGCACTATTTGCTTAATCTTCGAGTTTCGCAAATAAAAATATTTGTATGTAAATAGACTTTACACCAAGTGAATATACAATTTTACTGAAACAAAAAATTAGTCGATTTGTTTGGCAGCGATAGATAAAGTCATCCGATCGTCAAGATTTTCAGACTCAAACTGCCTGGACATAGGAAAACTATTGGTAAAGTTTTATGTTGAGAGGTCTTAAAATAAAACTAGTCGAATTTCTGTATGGCAGCTATAGGATACAGTCATCCAATCGTCGGTTTTCAAACTCTGTCTTCTTCCACATAAAAAAACTTGATTGTGAAAGTTTAAGGTTGGTGGGTCTTACCCTCTGTTTTTTTACAAGCTTTGTTTTAAAAAAGGTAAAAAAAAGATCTGTTTGACTGAGACCCAGACTCTAGTTAATTTGGGTTAAGTTGATGTCTTCTTAAGGCAGATTTTTTATAATTGACAATTTTTGAGCATTTTTTAAGTATACATTCCAATGTTCGATCTTCGTTGGACCGCACATTTTATTAAATTTAAATTTTGAATTTCCATTTCTTTCTATCGACCTCTTGCTCATCCAGTCTTCGTATTTTTTTAGAAACTCTTTATTGGAGCGACAAACAAACTGGTGTACTATTTGATGACAAACTACGTTTTAACGGTCATATTTCAGTTATAGTTAATAGAGCGACTGGTGTCTTAGCTAGTTTTTAACGATTTTTATATTACTAAATTGCTGAATGTAAGCTTAGTTTGCCCAATTTTGGGCGTTTGAGGTCCACAAAAATACAACTATCAACAGAAATTGGTCCAAAAACAGTTTTATTCATTTTCAAAGCGTCACCTTAACTGGCAACTGAACAGGCAATCACCGTCTCATTTATCAAGATTTAAATTGATCGACTTATGCACAAACTTTTTACCGGTATGGTAGTACTCTTCACCTGTCAATTTGTAGGTTTTACCATTCCCTTCACGAACTTTTCCGTGTTTTGTGTACAAATAATAACTTTTTCTTCCCGTATATAGTACATTTTGAAGAATCTACTGTTTCGATTTCCGCCAAAATTTACCAGCACCTTGAGACCTCTAATGTTCAACTATACTAATTTTAGATTATAAGCACTTTTGCTAAATTTTAATTTAGTATTACAAGTTTAAGTAAGCAGTCCATTGTTAAACTCTAAACTAAAATAAAAAAGAAACAGCAGGAAAGAAGGCCAAAGTCTGTACAAAATTTGTAAAAACGAGGCCATTAACAACATTATTGCAAATTGTAAGTCAGGATTTTTAATTAAGAGACTAAACTGTAAAGGGCTTTTTTTTAGAGCTTTTTTCCTTTCCCTCAAAAAAAAAAAAAAAGGCGCAAATGTTTTAATTGAGGTCAACTTTGTGAACCATGGTGTGTACATATGTGGATGCATTTTACGCTGCTTTAAGTTTGTATAATGATGCCTATTATGTTGACGTGAGTTCTTAATTTGTCGGGAATGCTTGTTGAAAAGCCTTGCGGTCTAAATATGCAGAAATAACATACGTATGTACAAAAGGCTTTTTTTTTAAGGGGAACATGAACAAATTCAATATGGCTTCGAGAAAAATAAAAATGTATTCATTGCCCAAAATCTTTATTCTGTTCCATTAACATGTACCACACTCATCTTTCTTTTCGCAAATTACACAAACATTTTATTCTTAAAACAAAAAATTACGCTGTAGCCGGATTACTCGCCCATCAGATACTTGTACTCTTTTAAACGTAGTTTGACGTAAACACATATGTACATACGTAAATGTAAATCAAATCTACTCATAATTTGAACTTACTCAGTGTACATTTTGACATCAACAAAAAAGCACTTCAATATCGTTTGAACAACACAAAACTTTTTAACCCACTAAGTATACATTAAAATGTTTAAGTATACTGAGTCAACTTTTTGTTCGCGTTACTTGTAGAGTAATAGAGAATACTGTGAACGTTGCAAATGTCCGTCCATCCGTCCGTCCGTACGAACGTCGAGATCTCGGGAACTAAAAGAGCTAGAACCATCAAATTTTGCACCCAGACTTTCTATATACCCCACGCAGATCAAGTTTGTTTTAAAATCTGACCACGCCCACAAACCGAGAAACTATGGTGCCCAAGAGGAATATGACCTTTACAAACGTTGTTTGTATTGAAAATATCAACTCATTTTCCTTTCAATTTCATAAAATGTTTACGAACAGAGATTTTTGAACATAATTAGTTAATTTTTATATAATTTAATTAAGATTTATGGTTTTTGTGTATACACAAAAAAATGAAGATCAAATTCAAATGCAAATCCACACGTAATATTTTATAATCAAATTTAGTTAAGCTATTAATTTTTTATTGATTAATTTAATTTTAGAATCACCAAATTTTGCACATAGAATTCTATAAGCAAAGCGCAGATCAAGTTTGTTTCAAACCCTGATTACGCCCCTTTTTACGCCCACAAACCGCGAAACTCTGCGGTGCCCACATTTTTAATGCTAGAGAAAAGTGGCCCTTATAAAACTTTTTGAAAATCTGGCCATTTTCAAGAAATTGTGTATAAAAGTGCGTTAAAAATTTTGATTGCGCGGGAAACCCGACTATAGCGTTCTTTCTTGTTTTAAGATCCAGTTTATCATCAGTTCACATTTTTTTTCTTTGTACTGCTTGCTTATCTTTTTTTTCCTCTGTTTATTTTTATCGATATTTCATTCATCGATATACGTACGCCTGCAGCTGTGCATCATGTATGTTGAAAAAGGAAGCGTTTCTTTTTCTAGTCGTTTAGCCTAGTACTCAGATCGACGAAATGAGTTCGAGATCAGTGAGAGAGAGCGAGAGGCCAATAACATCGAAACACTTTTCGAGGGAGCTGTTCGACAGGCGGTACTCAGATGATATAAAAAATATACTAGAAACTTTGTTTGGCAACTAATCGCGTTGCCAACTAACTCTTAAATATTTCGAGAACGAAAGGGAGAGCAAATAGAACTATTTAATAAAAAGGTCGTTCTCCGTTGTTGCCCGCTCACTCTCTCTTAAAGAGGGCTTAGCAAAACTTCAAAGATGGTGAACAACGAAATGTATGCAAATTATTATTTGTTTTATTATTTACATAAAAATCGAAAATGTGCGCTTACATTCGTAAAATATTTTTTCAAATTCGTTTAAAATCGGCAGTTTAATTCAGTTCTTGTAACAAAAAGCCTTGATATCCTGCACCCGGTGCTCACCAGCTTGGGAAACTGCCGTTTGGCCTGAAATTTCTTCATAGTGTGAACCGAGTCGCCCGGCTTGAGATCCACCGTAGAGATAAGTTCTCACTTATAAGTTTACTTTTGCAGGACTCTAGTGGTGGCATGGCTGTTAGGCTGTTAGCCCAACATTGGTGCGCAGTGAGCCCGCCGATCGAGTGCTCCTTGGCGACCGTGCGAAGACAAGCGTTGTGTCGGCAGGGAACAAATGTCCCATTTGTTATCCGGCGTTGGACAAGAGTCCATCTCCTGTAGTCCACTTGCCTTGCGATGATGTCCCATTCGTTCCTTGTTTGGGTAACTGCATGCTCCTTCGGCCTCTTTTCCTTGCGAGCTTCAGCCTCGGCTTAAGTTGAGAAGGTTTCATCCTTGCATTATAATTTTCCTAACTTATTTCAAATTTTGTTGTCAACAAACCGAATACAGCATATACAACCCGCGAACGCAAATCAGTGTGACCGCAGTACTTGATCAAAGAAATTGCAGATGCATTTTCTAAAAAAAGGTCATACTCGGAGAAAAGGAAAAAGAATGGCCTCTTTTCGACATCGAAACTGTTCGTCGATCTGAGTACTAGGCTTTAGCAAGAACTTCAATCGCGTTCACCATTACTGTCGTATACAAATCCATTACTGTTCATGTTGTTTTGGATAATGTGGCTTGCCCCTCGCATTACATGTATATCGACACATGCATGTTTTTGTATTTGAAAATGTACACGCGTAGTAAAAGTTGCACAGCTTTAAACTTATAAAAAAAAATCCGTTTTTCTATTGCATTTGAAACGCTTAATTCAAAACCAAAAAAATGGTATAAACAGAACATAATTTTCATCGTGCGGTCCTTCCCTTTTTTGGGGTTTTTGCTATTGGGAAGTGAACTAAGTTGGCAGCGCTGTCAAAGAAATTCTGCCCAGCTTTTTTTCAGTGCGAAAGGAGTTATATAGCTGTTAAGTTTGGTGTTTTTTTTCAACACGAGTAAGTAATTATATAAGTAAATGAAAAGGCAATTCGAGTTTTTGTTTTTTTTTTCTATGCGTAAATACGCGCCTCGACTTTCGTAAACAAAAATGTTGTAAAGGGCCTCACTCTTTTAGAGTTCTCAACTTAAGCTCACAATTCTTTTCGTTGACAGCTTGTTGAAAAATTTCTTTGCTATAATTCATTCGACTCCGAAGAAATAACCAGAGCAGTTACGCCAGTGTCTCGGTCAGAACCTATAGGAAAACAGTAACTTAACCCCGCAACACAAGTTCAATGACTAATCCGCAGTGCCAACCGCCGGAGCGTCACTTTGGCTTCCAGTGCTGCAACTGCAAGGTCTCCGACTTCCTGGGTCGCCGGTACAGTTGCTGGATCTGCACGGACTACCACGTGTGCGGCGTCTGTTTCGACGCGGGCCTGCTGCCAGAGGCACCCCACCACCAGTACTACCATCCCCTTAAGACATACTACGCCCGCGCTGAGTACCAGCTCTTCTTCGGCGGCGAGTCGTACCCAGGTGACAACCGCGTGGCTCAGAGTTACAAGTGCTCCCTGTGCGCGGAGCGCGGCCTGACCAACGCCGGCCTGTACAAACACCTGCTGCAGGAGCACCGCGCCCATGAGGACTATAACGTGTACGTCGCCATAGTGTACGCCCACTACCTTTTGAATAACTCTTTGGGTCCCTTATCATCGCAAGCTTCTGTTCAGCTAGCCACCAGCATGGCCGGGCCCCATCAGCGCCTGGGTGTTGCCACCAGATCCCGGCGCCTGGTCCCTCTCTTGGAAGCCCTAACGTCTGGCTCCCATGTAGCAGCAGCAGTTAATATGCGTTCGACGCCACCGTTAGGTCGAGTGTTAACGATGACGCGCGGTTCGGGCCAGTCCAACAGGAGTGTGGTGTTTGCCACCGAGCCGCGTCGTGTCCAACGTTCTTACTCAGTGGCGGTTCCCGCCCTCCATCTCCCTTCGTCGGCAGTGCCCCTGCCTTTCGACCGCGCAAGGATTCGCTTGGCGGACTTTGGCAACGGCTTAGTGGAAGCGAGACATCGCCTAACCACTGTGCCTGGCTGTGAAATCTCCAAGGAGAACTCGACTGGCGGTACCTTGTCGTGTGAAGATGAGCGCTTTCTATGCTCTAAGTTTGTGACAACTGCCCGATTAACTGGCGACCAAAACTGGGGAACCAAGCTGCAGAAAGCATGCTTCATCGAGGCCTTACTCTGCTCAATGCTGGCAGACGAGGATCTCATTCAAATAAAACGTGGCCATCGCTGGACTGTTCAGGATCTGGCGGCAATGGAAGTAAAGGCCTATGGAGTCGAAACGTCTGCAAATTTGAACAACAACACAGGGCAATCGCTGAAACCAGGGCCACCGCTTGACGAAATGGTACGCTTTTTTAAAGGTCTCGACCAGTACAAGACCAGGATAGGCCGGGCCAGCCCAATGGCAAACCTAGGCGAATGTCAAGATGTCAAACAAATTGGAACATCGTCCCCGTCGGCTGCTGTTGAAGCCATTAGTGCTCCTTGTTTTGTAAATATAAACCAAAACATGATGCCTTTTGCGGATTCGGACTCCGATGATGGGGGAAGTGGTGGTGTACAAGAAAATGGGAACCAATCTCTGAGTGCAGAGGAGAATACTTTTGCTGTCCTGGGCGAACAAATAAACGAGTTGCTGGCCGTCAACGAGGTCGAAGAAAATGATGATGATTCATACGACTCGGAGAAGGGCGAGGAAGGGGACGAGGAAGAGGTCGAGGAAGAGGACGAGGAAGAGGGCGAAGACGAGGATGATAAAGAGGGCGAGGAAGGCTCGGACTCTGAGATTTTGGAATCAAGCATGGCTCAAATCGTCGACTACATAGATATGGTTTTGCTCAACGAATAATTATGCTAAACGCACGAGAATCTGTACACGCAATTCGTTTCAAAAATATGTAAAAGGTTGTTATTAAACAAGTGCCTTCCGTATTAACAAAAGTAACGGAGAAATCGGATTTTTTGTTGACTGCTTTACAATATTATCAATAGATTTTTACAGAAAACAATTTTTGATGCTTGCAGAGCGTTTTCTTGTTTGAGGCAGAACTGGAAATTTCGAACCCTGTCTGCGGTCAAATTAATAGCACTTTTTGCCCTTTTAAAAGGCCAACAAAATTAGATTGAAATCAACTTCAAATTTTTTTTTAATTACTTTATTTGGCATTATATTAAAATTTAAAACAGTTTTTAATTCTGTGTGAAGTACAGACAAACGAGAATTCTCGTTTAATTAATAATTGATGATTTCTTTTAATTTGTTTACATATTTTTTAGATATTTGATTTTAATTGTCTTTAATAAACTGAACAAAAATCAAAACCATTTGTATTGCTGTTGTGTTTAATCAAATAAAAACACTTTTTGACGAAGTAAGAACACAGTGACAGTGACACCTTTAACATCCAAAATTCTGATAAACTTTTTTAAAAAACCTCTTGTAGAAAAAAATTTCAGAATTGAACTTAGCATCAAATTATTTATAAGGTTACTTAACAGCTTATAATAAAATTTTTTAATTTATTTATGCTTACAAAGCAGCCTCTTCCTACAATAATTAAAATTTAAAATTCATAAAGATATCTAGGGTTCTACCTCAATGACAGCGCAAACCGTTTCCGAAAAAGTTTGACTACTAAATAAATTATTAATCGTCACAAAATTCGATTAAAGAATTTGTGGTTGCGGATGGTGCGATCAACACCTTTTTTCTTACATCGTCAATAGGTGTTTTTATTTTATATCAGAAGTTTTTTGTTTTAAACTACAGACTTATCCTTAATTGGTCTATTTTTATAAAACAGTTCTTGAATTTTGTAGTTAGGCAAATTATATCAAGGGAAAGTGATTAGCAACTAAAAATTATTTTTCCAACGACATACAGCACGTGTCCGTAGCTTCATCGTTTTGAAATCGTAAGATATGGGGATATCTAGCTTTTTTTTATTATTTTTTTCCCACAAAACTATCGGAAAACAACGGAAATGAGATTGTACGCAGTTTCAAATAAGCTTGTTTTGAGAAAACGTGTCCTAAGGGTGGCTTGAGCGGTTCAGCGCTCTTGACACTGCTTACTTTTAAGTTTTATTAAAATAAAGTTTTTTGGTGAAAGTTTGTTGACCCGCATTTATGTACATACAACAAAATACACGTTTCTTAATTAATCAGTAAATTTAATGTAAAAGTAAGGAATATCAACCAACGAAAATAAGTTCTGTGTGCACTGCTTACACCAAGTGTGTGTATCTGTGTGTCAACCCTAATCGGGAAAATAATTTAAATCCAGTTGGCAATGATTTTTCCGTTAAAAGGAGGCGAGACTGTTTCCTATTATTGTAACTGAAACCTTACCCTCGGTATCAGAGTATTGACAAAAGCTTAGCAGAACGTGAAAAATCATTTTAATTTTTTTTAATATTGTATTAACGCCAAGCTTCCGATTTCCGAGTTTTGAATTGAAATTGCAACTACTGTTGTGGTAAAATGGCATCCAGTTTTCCGGCGGTACACAAAAAGTGCCTGAGCTGCACGGCCCCGAGCGACTTGAAGAGGCTCTACGAGTGCATTGTGTGCGGGTCGGAGGTCATATATTGCGGCAGCTGCTTCGTCTGTGACCGCCCCACCCATAAACACAAGTACTACCACCCCATGAAGGCCATTTCTGGCAAAGCAACCCAGAGCTTCAAGTGCCCCTTTTGTGAGAAGTTGGGGCTCTCTTGCGAGGAGTTACATATGCACGTGGCGAAGAAGCACGGTAAGCACACTGACGGCCCCGCTCTGCTGGGCGTTCTGGAGGAAATAAACCAGCCATCGCTCAGGGCAGTGGCCACTGCAGAAGAGTTGGAGAAGGGAAAGGGTAAGTGCAGTGGCCAGTGACAGAAATTTGCTACCCATTGATAACCTGAACAACGATGCTCTTCGTCACTACGAGGACAGCCGTCCACGGTAATTCATCTTTATGACAAAGTGTAAATAATTGTTCACTTTATTGAATGCAACTTGGTGAGGCTATGGTTACAGTGTGGCTTAGGTCAGCTGTAACTCTCTAATTTGTTCTAGCTTAGTTTAGTTTAGAAAATTGAGAATGTGAATTGAAAATTTGAGAGTTTAATATTGTTTAATAGTTAAACGACAATGTAACTTGTTTATTTAATAAATGTTTATACTATAAATATTTATACTATATATTTATTAAGTAGAGCATTTTACCGTTTCCCTGCCTGTTATTATATTTTGTTTTAATTCGAAATCCTCCAGTAACCGTTGTAGGTCATAATTTCTCCCATTATTGCCGTTACTTGTAGCTTAAACGGGATAATTGTGTACGCATTTTCAACTATTTAGGAAGAAAAATAAATGTTACTCTTTAGTGCTTTGACTCAGTGCCTGACCCGGTAACTGATCGTCACAGTGAATGATCAAGGTGATCCCTCAATGTTTATTCCTTTTTTATTTTAATATTGAACTTTCGCAGATAAAAAGTAAACTAGCTGACCCGCGCGCTTCGCTGCTTACTAAGTTAGTTTTTGTTATTCATCTTGCTCATGTGGCAATTCGTCGATCCTGGGTAACCACGGCTAACTAGGGTCCTAATGGTGTAACTGGTAAGGTCTGATGGTAGTGGGTTAGAACTGATGTGGGTTCCTAGCGCTTCCAGCTTCACTTTGCGGTCCATCTTTGTTTACGGCTTCAGTTCCTGCTTCTTTTCGATCCTTTCGCTAAACGCGAGACTCAGGGCAGCCTGCAGCTTCTGCTTGGAGACCTCCACGTTTTCCAGCGCCTTGATCTTCGTCAAATGTTTCAAATAGAACAGGGATTTTTCATTAGCCCAGGGATCTAAGTGAGTGTTACCCCGCCACGACCACCTGGCTTATTAAAGCTGGAGATCTCGTTCTTTCGCAGATAGAGCTCCTTCCGCTCAGTGACTTAATGCAGTTGTTGCAAAAAGACAGCACCTCCAGGCGTTGTATCTCGAGGCAGACGCTAATGTCCTTACGGTCGCAATACATTTTTATCGCACTTGTATACACAATTTTAATTTCAATTTGAATACTAGACATGCACTTCATGATTAAATTGAATTGCATATATGTATGTATGTAAATAGCTTTTTTTTAAGACCAAATTTAAAAACTAATCTTACCTATTAAGCTATTTAACTTTGGTATATCCCAAAATTTTTAAAACAAGCGCATATTAATCGAGTAGTGGTTGTTATTCAAAATATTTTAGTAGCGCAGGATATTTTTAAATAAAGTATAATTTTTTATAAGTGCAACTGTAAGTACTCCTGCCTGCGTTTTTGAATTTTTTCCTGTTTTCACTAGCTGTATAATTTAATTTGGTTTTACCGTCTCGGTTGAGAAAGCTAAAATTGAACAAAGATGTGTGGGGAGGAAACATAAAAAATGACGTCATATTGGAAAGAGCCAAGTCAAGGGTGACTGCAGTCCGCCCTTAACCTAAAGCTCAACTATCCCAGGCACCCCAATGTTAAAATATTGAATTACTTTAACCGTCCCCATCCACCTTCTTTCGTTCACAGCTACAGAGATTCGCTGCCAGGAGAAGTCCCGCGGTGGACTCAGCTATGAGGTCATCCTGGCCGAGCCGGCACCCAATGTGGCCGTACCCAAGCGACCGGTCACCCCCGGCAAGAGCGTTAGCGTGGAGGAAATTGAGCAGAAGCTGAAGGCTGCCGAAGAGCGCCGCATTGTAAGTCCTTAGATAACAAAATGCTGTACAATGCACTTTATATTTTAAACTTATACTTTTTATTTATATACGTTATTATTTAGGTGATCCGTCAGATTTGCCTGTTGTATAATAAACAAATTTTATCGTTGCACAGTGGGCCAGAAATTTCACATTTTGGCAAAAAATCTGGCATTTCTTCCCCTGCGTAGCATGGAAGCTAAAATGTGTCCGTCTTATTTTTAATACATTTTATTAGTCCTCAACAAACCTTTTAAAGGCCATTTAATGGTATCAGCTCACTTTTCGTATACGTGATTTTTGATACCCCCGGCAAAAAGGGTCCAGTAATGCAAACATACGTTTGTTTGAACCATTTTCTTTTTTCATAGCGTAAACTTTTATCAATTTCCAATTGTTTACGCTTGTTTAAGGGGTTAGGTGGGTTTCCCGGGCAAAAAAAAGGCACATTTTCAACAATTTTTTTTTTATATAATTAATGAAATATTTAATAAAAACTTTTAAGTTTCTTACACATACATATTTAAATAATAACACTAGTTTACAGCCAAATACCCCAGGCCAATGACAACAATTCTGGTGAGTTGACTTCCAGATAACGAAATGTCACAAAATAATTTTTCTTTGGGACAGTTTTTTTAAGATTTTTAAAGTTTAAAAAAATTGTCTGTTCTTCAGTTTATATTTATTTCGCGTTGTGGTTTAGGTGAATTTTCAAATTCTTGCCATAGATACATCTTTAACATTGTCATACTAACAATTGGATTGGATGAGTATTTATCTGAAGAGCTCGACAAACACAACTTTTGAAAATTTTGTGCTGTTAAACGACTGTAAACGGCTGCTATACCCTTAAAACTCGAAAAATCCGTTGGAAAATCATTAAAGGTTTTAACTGAATTTTGGTATCAATAATCGGAAAAGCTATCATGCAGAAATTCATTGGAAATTAGATTTCTTGTGGATTTTTAAAGTTCGGCGTTTTGTTTTTTTTAAGCACCAATTTGAACTTTATCCGTAGGCTTATGAACTGTAAACTGTTAACAGTGTTGTCGGATCAAATAAAATAAGCTAGAAAAGCCAATAGATATAAAGATAAACACATCATTATTTTGTATATTTGTCAATTTCAATAACGATTTAGCAATAGCACTTGAGTGTGTTAAGGCAATATCTAAAAACAAAGGAAAATCAGGATAATTTTTTATAGAGATAGGCTAGAAAATCAGTAAAATTTACATATGAGAAAAATAAAATTTGCTACAATTTGCTAAAATCACAATTCAATGTTAAACTAAACCATTTAAAATTTAAAAATCAAATGCACCTTTAGATATAGTGTTTCTTCTTAAACGTGAAGATTTCATATTTACATCGCTTTTGATGGTGTAACTTACGCTTACACAACTCGTGATTACTTAGCTTTTTCAATATTAAGTTCAGCTTTTTTATATCCGAAGTGCCATACTGCCTACATTTAAAGTCCTGTAAGCGCTAGGCCTACTGGGATAAAGTTAAATGCTTAACGGCCAAAAACAAACGCCTACTTTAAAATCCCAGAAATCAATTCATGAATTTTTGAGCTTTTCCGATTATTTCGATACCAAAATTCAGTTAAACCTATAATGTTTTCAACGGATTTTTCGACTTTTTAAGGGTATAGCTTTAAGTCGTTTAACAGAAATTTTAAAAGTTTGTGTTTGTCGAGCTCTTGCAGATAAATGACTCATCCAATCCAATTGTTTAGTATGACTGTTAAAGATGTATCTTTGGGTGAATTTTGTAAATTCACCTAGATCGGTAAACCACAACGCGTGAAATAAATATAAACTTGAAGAAAAGCCAAAATTTTTTAACTTTAAAATCTTTAAAAAAACTGTCCCAAAGAAAATTATTTGTGACATTTTCGTTATCTGAGTCCAACTCTACCGAATTGTTGTCATTGGCTCTGGGTATTTTTTTTAATTTTGTAAACTAGTGTAATTTTTGAATTAAATAAAAAAATGTTCGGGTAGCATTGTGACGTCATTTCCGTGACCCCTCGAAAAAGGTGCCTTCGCGTTGTCAGCAATTCCTGACAGGATCATCGGAAATTAAAAACCAAATTTTTTCATTTAGTACAAACCTAAATCTCGTAAATGAACGAAGGAAAACCAAAAAAGTGAAAATTGGTTTTGGGAGACTTTTTGCAAAAATTCAAATTTTGGTGAAATTTTTAAACATTTTTTTTATAAATAGTTGTCAACGTAAAGAAAATCCTTCGTTCATTTACGATAATCATATCTCGAAGGCCTGGAAATTTCATCAGATCGGTTGAGTAGTTTCCAGAAATCTTGACAACCGACTTTGAAAACACAGTTTTGAGAAAACGCATTTAAGTTTGATAAGCAGTGCACTTGGCCTCCGCGCACACATTCTAAGGACTGTATCTCTGAAACTATTATTCGGATCGACTTAAACTTTGGGACAATAATTTTGAGATTGTATATTAATTTATGAGACAATAAAAAAATCGATTTATTTTTTAAACCCACCAACCCCTTAAGGTAATTTAAGAAAAAAAATTAAGAAAGTAATACTGGAAATACAAAATTGACTTATGGTTTTAAATTTTAAAAACTCTTAAGAGCAGCTGTCCAGTGCATTCAGTGGGCTTTAAACCATAAAAACAGTTTATTTATTTATATCACAACTACTTATAATTTCAGAAACAGTCACATTTTATTCATTTGTAACTCAAAACTTACAATATTTGACTAAAATCATGTTAAAGGACTATTGAGAGTATAGAACTCCAATGCAAAATCAGAACGTAAAATGGAAATGGGTCAACCTTATTAAACATATGGATTACAAATTAATAAAACAAACTTAAGTTTTATTACTATTTTTAAAATAACAAGTAGCACTACTATTATTTTGACCGGGCGAATTTGGTCCCATTTTTACAAAATTGATAAAAACATCTAAACAAAACGCAAATTGGTCGGGTTTTTTTTATTTCAACTCTGTATAGTCCAGTCTAGAGACATAATCAATCATTGAAAGAATTAGACAAGAAAAAAAACAATGACGAAGCTTTAAAGACGAAGGGAGTCGGCACTACTATTATTTTGACTGCAGCTGTATGTACATGCATGTATATGGCGCCTTGTGCAACCAACTTATTTTTAACAAGTATCTAATAGTCGGTTCTTGCATTCTTGCAGGTTTTCACTAAGAATATTCTTAAAAGGTGACCACTTACGAAAAAATATATATATTTCTCTTTTCGTAGTCCCTGGAAGCCAAGAAAATGGCTGATATCTCCAACAAGCTGGCCAAGGTTGAGGAGGCTACTCGCAAAAAAGATGAGATAACCAATGAGTTCATCACTCAGACCAAGGAACAGCTGGAGTCAAAAATGGAGCTGCATGTAGAGAAACGTGAGGCCATCATCAGTGACATGAAGGAGAAGCTAAAGGTTTGGTGTAACCCGACAATCCCTTTGCCTTACCAATCTATTTTTATACATTCAACGTAACACAGATCCATGCGATGGAGATCGAAAAGACGCGTGAGACTCTAGAGCAGCAGAAGGCCAATGAGCAGAAGGCCATCGAGGAAAAATTAAAAATTGCCCAGTCTTTGCGCGATGAAAATATTAAAAAGATGTTGGATCGTTTAAAGGAGCATGTGAGTGTGTGAAATTTGAGCATGAATTAAAATTATTCAAATCGTGATGGATTTGCATTTTTCCAATTACTGTTTTCATAGCTTGAAAATCTATGAAACACTAATTAAATATACAAATATGAGCCAAATTAGTTAACGTTTATTAGTTTTTAGGAATATTAGATAACATGATTTAATAAAGATAGTTTAAGTGTCATAAATGTTTAGTTAATGTTTCTTAAAGCTGTTAGTGTATAAAAGCTTCGGCTGGCTTTCTTTCTCGTTTTAATAATTAGTATAGTCATTTAAGAATTAGAATAAAACAAAGAATTGTTGTTTTTTTTCAAGTAGTTCGACATTTTACTGTACTTTGGGAAAAAAAGTGATTATAATTTGTCATTCGAATAGAAGAAAATAGTAAAAGAACAGAAAAAAACAGTTTTTGACCTTTTTTCTCATAAAAATTAATCATATTAACTAAGATTAGTTAACTTTATTGTAGAAAACGATCTAACTTTATAATCGGGTTGAAATATGTTTAAATTTGCCCATATACATACATATATGTTTATTAATGCAAAGCTTTACCATTATCGCCTCTTTTGTATGCATCTTACTTGATCGGCTACGAGGGCACTTTATGCCTTTTTTTTTGCTCAGTGTAAAACCTGTTTCATAGCTGACTTTGGAATTAGGCTTCAACGTTATTTCCTAACGTAGTCTTCGTTTAGATCAATACACTTAACATGAAGATGCTAAAGCTTCTTGAAAATGTTAGAAAAACATAGATTTTCTTCGCCATCTTCGGCGATAGGTGCCGATATTTTCTTTTAAATACCAGAAATCAATCTCAAAGAAGTGTAAAACGCACTTCCGATTGTATTTAGGATCAATCATCTAAAATTAAGCAATTTTTTTCAAACTGTGAAATGGCACGTGTTAGGAATGAAAACTAATACACAATTGCTTAGAATAGTCTATATTAACATAATTTGATGCCCTTAGGACTGCTTCAAAAATCCAGTTCTCCTGCGATATTACGTATCTTTATTTGTTTTTTTGAAAATTGAAATTGAATAATTAAAGCTCATTTAAAAAAAAAAACGAAAAAAACCACGTTGTGTGCATGTACTGACCATGAAGTGTAAAATAAAATTTGTAAATAAGTATTTTATCATCTGTACATATAATTTTTGGTTTTCATTTATCTTGTTTCCTCTCATTTAGAACACAATCAAAATTGCCGAAATCAAATCGCAGAACGATCAATTGGAATGTCAAAAGCTCGAGGAAAAAGCGCGCATTTATGAAAACAAATTGTACGCCGCCGAGCAGAAGCGCGAAAAGGAATTGCAAAAGAAAATTGAAAAAGTTCAAAAACTCGTACGTTCATTTATAAGTTTTGCTATCCATAAAAATAACACAGTTTGCCTTTTTTGCAAGTTGAGTAGCACTTGGCAGTAGTGTTTGCATTAATTTTACCTCCGAAGTTAAGTGATCACTTTTCATATCAACCATAATTTTCCCTTTATTTGCAGGAGCGTCGTGCCGAGCTAGTGCGCCAGAACAAGGCCCAGGCCCAAGATGTGGATGGCCAGCCCCAGAGTCCTATTGCCTCTTCCGGCTAGAGAGGATGTTCTTGCACCGAAAACTATGCAGGGCGTAGACCGTCTTCATTCACTACAAACAAAAACGACAAGAAAAATAACAGCAAAAACAACACTGGCATACACCAACACTTATTTAAGCAAAAAAATCCTTTAACAGAAATCAGTTTTCTTCAAAATTTTCAAGTATTATGAACAACAAACGAAAAGCAAAAGGAAAATTTCAAGATTCCGCTGAGCGAGTTGAGCCGAAATATAACAGAACGGTTACTCACGAACCCTAAAACATAACACCTAACATAAAGAAAACATGAGGCAAAAGCAACAAGTAACGAATGCATACTGCAATCTAATGGTAAAATGAGTTAGTAAAGAATAAAAACATTCAATATTAAAAGCCCAGGCAGAACAGCCTTCAAAAATTGAAAGCTTGTCACTTAATATTTCAAATTAGTTTAAAATTTCTTGTTTTTTATGTATGTAACTTTAAAACTCTTTAAGATTTTGTTTACTTAAAATTTGAATTTATTATTTAATATTACAGTTTATTTTAATTGACTTCCTACAATTGCACGCTGTATTTGCATTGATAAAGTGTCACATTGCTTTTGCCGGTATCAACTTATAAAGGAAATTTCATTTAATTAAATATGTGAATTTATGTGTAATTTATGTATATTCTAATTTATAAAACAGCTTCAAAAATACATATATATTCTTGCTAGTGGTGGTTCGACACTTACGAATAATTTCGCATTTTCTATCTATAAAACTAATGTCAAACAGAAAAAATACATAAGAAAAACTTATAAAACACAATAAAAATCTAATACAATGTAAACACACACAGTGCATTTTGGTCTTATTTATATACAACATAAACACTGAACACGCATATATAGGCATAAATATAAATTTAACAAAAGTCGCGATACAAGAAAATACATATGTATAAGCATACATATTTGTGTGAAAATTACATGAAAATGCATATTTTGTCTACCGTCGAGTTATTTTTAGAAATGGGTTTAAACAAGTGAAGGGGGGTTATAATAAAAACATAAGCATAACAAGCAAGAAGAAGGGAATATTATAGGCAAATTTTTTGCAAAGCCTGCAAGTTTTCTTTTTCTTTAATTTCACACCGAAGGCCCTGAAAGGTTAGCTTAAATTTATATATCATACCGTTATAAATGTGTACTCGTGTAATAAAATGGCTACTACAAATGAATATCCATAACATAAAGCTTTCTATAAACTACAATTACACGCACAGGCCCAACATTTACACAAAAACTTTCAAACATTCAAGAAATATGAACGACAAACAAAACGTAAAGCATCAATACAATTGATAAAAACGCTTCGATATTTAATCAATTTACGATAAATAAATGTCTAATCAAACGCAATAATCAGCCGATTATAACTTTTGTAAAAGAGCGATAAATCGAGTAAACGGTTACATTTTTAAATCAATGTTCTCTTAACACATGCCGGATTTACGCTCGCTTATTGAAACACTTTAGGTTCACGCTTAACTTAAGTTTATATAAGCCACAAATAACTGATCATAGGCGAGCTAAAGTACTTATAACGATTGTATAATAAAAGTGCATATTACAAATAAATGAAATATTTATAATTGGTAGACGATGTTTTTTCTCAATTTGCAGTTTTCCACACAGTTATTTCTTTTTTTTTGTGTGGTAGGTTAAGTTTTAACAATTATTAATTAAAAACCTGTGTGGCAACCAGTGGCGTAGATAACTTTTTGATATGGGGGGATATGACGTAAAAATGTGTTTCTTTTTCCATTTTGAGATTATATCATCTTATAATTCTCAGACCCAAGTGGGGGGATTGATCCCCCTGATCCCCCCTATCTACGCTACTGGTGGCAACACTTAATGGAGAACAAAATTTGAGTTGAGTCTAAAATTTCAGAAAACAAAATTTCGTTTGTTATTTGGGAAGGGTTGCAAGTAGGCTTTTTTTTTTACTTGTTTTTTCGTTTTGTTCATCCACATAAATCGGCTTTTAAAAATTCAATAAAAATTGAACAATTGGTTTTTGGCTAGTATGACGACCAAAACTCCAAAACGTTAAAAAAAAAATGTACTCCATAACCCGCGATATATTTATGTATAAATCTAAATGCTATTTTGAAAAGACATGTTATCTTCCGTCACATGGTTTATTTGTTCTGTCCGGCGGACAGATTCTTTAGCAATTCGAGATATGCTTTCAGCAGATCGCATGCATATACTCGTATGTAACATTGCTCTGCCTTATCTGCTTATCTATTTCTGATTCAATTCAGATGAGACAGACGGATTCCGAAATGGAAACATTGGAAGAAGGGCCTGAAAATAATTAAAAAACTGTATTAATATATATCAGCATTTAACTTATTTGATATTTCTTACTTGTGGCTTCAAAATCGTATGGGTTTTCGAGACGAGACCTACATATGATTTCCGAAAGCTTTGGGTAATAAAATAATGACAAAGATACTCCAGAATGTCCAACTGTCACTTTTTCGCTTTTTAAATGGAAATATTTTACATGTTGTAACAATTTACTTACAAATACTTGCGGCGCAATGACTTTACTTAAGGGGTTATATACCTTTTTTATTTCCAAAAAATCTAAAAAATTTTTTATTGCTTTATCTTAAAGAACAACTCCTTAAAAGCATTTTCATAAAGATCCGAGCAGTAGAAAAAAAAGTTACAGCACTTCTAGCCGCGCGCCTCGTCCCGGCCCCAAGCTAAACGTGAAACTTTAAACGCGAATATGTCGAAATGGTGTTTTTAAAAATATTTATTTTGCGGTGGCCACGATTGCACAAGAACTATTTGATCGATCTTCAATTTTTTTTAAATTATTCGTAATGATTGTGCCGAGTTCGTGAACAATTCGGTTTTTATGCGCCAATTTTAATTTTCCAGATCAAAATTTTTTAATAAAATTTTTAGAACTCGAAAAATTAATTTTTTGGAAAAATTGATACTGTATGCAGAAATAACCAAATATTCTTAAAAAAAAGAATCGTTCACGAACTAGATATAATACTATACCAATGAAATTTTTTTGGTTTTTTGATTTCGGTTAACCTGCTGGACTTCCATCGTGGCCACCGCAAGCCTCTATAAAAAAAAGGGTTCCGAGAAAATTGCCATAACTTTGTAAATTATTTATATTTTTTCAAGAACAAACGCTTGTTGTTTTAATAAAAACATGTACTATCAATAAATAATAACTTTAGTTCCATAAAATAATTGCTACACACCTGAAAAAAAAAAATCCAAAGTTCCCTCAATTTTTTCGCTCAAAAAGATATATAACCCCTTAAGGTTTAATGGCTGCGGTAGCTAACCCTGCTCCTTCAACTCATCCTATGTCCCTAAAATTTTTCAACTTCTCGCCCCACAGATCGATCAGGCTCTTTTAAGGCAGGTGTTCACCTTGTGGGGTCAAAAAAATCGATTTTTTTTTTTTGTCTTATCGTGTAGATATATGTTCCAAAAATGTGCTGTAGAAGTTTCAAATCAAAATCTGAAAAATTTCGAAAGCTATAGCCCGTTACGTAGAGCACTGTCGAGCACCGGCCGAGCCAAAGCCAAAACTTTAAACGCGTTTTTCTCAGAACCATGTTTTTGGACCTTACGTGCACGATTGAAGACGCTACAATGAACCGATCGTCATCAAATTTTTTTAAATGTTCCTTAGGGTTTCCTCTAATGAATGAACCTCGATCAGCCAAAAATATTGAAAATTGTTTATTTAAAATTAGTGAAGAAAAAAATGCAAAAATTGACATTTTTTTTCAAAACCTCATAACTTTTCGAATTTTGATTTTTTTCCATGATTGTGGTTCACTTTATAGATAATACGATACTAATTAAGAATGTGTTTGGTTTTTGTGTTTCAGATCACGGGTTTTGAGCCAATCGTGCACGAGAGCAAAATGCATACCGCCACCAATGGGCGCCCCCTCCCCCCCCTTTTTGAATTTTTTCAATTTCAAAAATTGCATTATTTGAATAAATATATGGTCATATTCAGACGAAAATTTCAGCGCTGTATCTTTAACCGTTTTCTCAAAACAAATTCCTAAAAAAAGAGCACTTTTTGACCCCACAAGGTGAACACCTGCCTTAATCTTGGACGCTTCAAGCGTCTCATCTTTATTAATTAAATAAGATGTCATTAAAAACATCTGACTTGGGCATTTTGAAAAAGTAAACAAACCTTAGGTTCCTCGTTTCGAAAATCTCAAAGCAGCCACGTAAAAATCGCCCAAAAATTACCAAATAGTATTTGGCAAATACCAGCAGTATAATTTAAAAAAAGTTATTTTTTTGTGTTATAGTCCAATTCCACTGGCACACATTTCCACATTCCCGACAATGTACACAATGAGTGCAACTGACACAACGGGTTGAGTTTGTGTGAATGGTACGGGTTTTTTTGCCATTCACGCAGACCTCTAGTACATACACAGGTCTGCCATAAGGCCCGCTTTCCATCAGAGTACGTCACCTTCTACGTCCGATAACACAGGGCAACACTAAATAAATCAACCATACGAAATTATTTTCCATCACCTATAGGTTCTGCGGTATACAAAATCACTGTTAACGTACTGTTAAGCAGTTTAAGGCAGTCCTCTACCGTCAGGCCTAAATTTCGAGCTTATTTTCAAAAATTGATTGGGAAAGAACTACTGAAGATAATTTCATGAACTTTTTTTATTTGATTGGTACATCTGCCGACTTTAAAATCATTTAATCAAAAAGTATGCCCAGTCCTTGGGATGAACTTGAAATATCCTTCTCAAATTTGGAGGCCCGACTTTGTGGCAAGGTTTTTGTGATGTCGTTGTCAGAAATGAAGAAAGTGAAATTTGTTAATAATTATTGTTACGTAGGCTATGCTTTCCCGATCGCGATTTTTTTTATCTCGAAATTTGTAAAAAATATACAACATTTTACAAAAATGTTTAATTTTCACCATGTTTTTTCATAATTAATTTAAAAATTTAAATAAAAAAAAAAAAAAAAAAAAAAAAAAAAAAAAAAAAAAAAAAAAAGACGGAACGTTTTTTCCGCAAAACGCTTCTACTGGCGTATTTTTATGATCGTCTTCTTCAAAACTATGCAAAAAAAAATCGATTTTTTCAACTCGACGGTAGAGGACTGCCTAATAAAATCACTAACGTTACGATATAGCTCATTTATCGTAACGTTAGTGAAGACTTTTTATTAAGGCAGAGAACTTTTGTGCTCTATTTAAGTTTCTCTATGAAATAACTTGTAAGTGGTACAACTCGGACTTACTCGTTTGAGGGCATAGAGTGATGTTTGGCTTTAAATTCTGTGTTCTTGGTTTACTTGACTTGAAAGTTATTTTTTAGGTTCAATTGAGTGAACATTTAAAGTTCACTTGAAAGTTCTCAAATATAAGTGAACTTTTGCAGGACTCTAATAAGCATACATTGGCGTTTTTCGTGTAAATAACAAAACAAATAATAGTTTGCATACAAGATTTGACAAGACGCCAAAACTTTCAGATTTCACATTTTGTCAGAAATAAAAATGATATTAATTATTATGTTAAGTTAGCTTTTAAGTCGGCACGCTGCTTTGTTTTTAGCTAAAAGCCAATTTTTAAACAAGCCGCCAAGCAGTTGACAAGTTTCTGTTTTGCTTTTACTTTTTTTCAAAACCATGTTGGCCACGAAATGTGTTAAAACACCCAAAAACGAAATTTAATTTTCTTTTGTTTGTTTTTTCATTTTCGAATTGACTTTAAATGTACTTTTTAAACACAAATTTTCTAATGCTAAATTAAATTTAGGACGTTTTTTGCTGTAAAAACCTTTAATAAAATACCAGAATATGGTAAGTATTTCTTTATCGTTCTCATTTTTGCGTTAAAATTTCTCCATTAGAGCTGTTTATTTCTGTATCGCCCACACTGAGAGAAAATCGTATAGGCGGACAAAAAATGGCTCCAATTATTGAGCCAACAATGTAGTGTTATAACACTATAAGCGGATCAAAATGTTACGTCAATGTCTTATGCCTTTATTGAAGGTAAGTATATGAAAACTAAATTGCAAAAACAAAAATTTGAAAAGTGAATTTCGTAAAGCTGTTTTAAAGTTGTCAAAAACAAATACCGTTCGGTATTTGAATGTATGAAAAAACACTGGTACATTTGGTATTTTTAGATTTTAGGTGCTCATGAAAATTTATTTTTGTAGTTTGGTTCTGTTTGATATATCTACAAAACCGCCAAAGACACAGAAGGTAAATTTCAATCCGCTTCTGAGATATAGCTATTCTTCTTCTACTACAACCAAACCCGAACCAATACAAATAATAAAAAAATAAATATCCAGAATTGCAAGTATTGGCAAGTTCAAAAATCGGTTCAGAATCGATGATCGTAAAAATGTTGCACAGTGTAATACAATCGCATCGGTATTTTTTCGAGACTCAAACCACACCCTGCATCGACCATAGCATTTTCCCGGCAACCGCGCAAGGTCACACTTCTCCTAACTGATAAACTGTGAAGTGAATCATAATAAATTAAGTAAAAAGTGCACAGACAACAGACACCGACACCAGACACAATGGCAGCCACCTTAAAGCCCTACCTGACCGCCGTGCGCCACTCGCTAACGGCGGCAATGTGCCTGCAGGACTTCCCCTCGCAAGTGGTTGAGCGCCACAACAAGCCGGAGGTAGAGATTTGCTCCAGCAAGGAGCTGGTGCTCACGCCTGTGGTGGTGTCGCGAAATGAGCGCGAGAAGGTTTTGATCGAGCCCTCGATTAACTCGGTGCGCGTAAGCATTGCCGTAAAGCAGGCGGACGAGATCGAGCGGATCCTGTGCCACAAGTTTACGCGATTCATGATGCGACGCGCAGAGTCCTTCATCATTTTGCGCCGCAAGCCTATCGAGGGGTACGACATCAGCTTTCTGATCACCAACTTTCACACGGAACAGATGTACAAGCACAAGCTGGTCGACTTCGTCATCAGTTTCATGGAGGAGATCGACAAAGAGATCAGCGAGATGAAGCTGGCGGTCAACGCCAGGGCCCGCACCTGTGCTGAAGAGTTCCTAAAACGCTTCTAGGTAGGTACTCCTTAGCAGCCAGAATGTTGAAACTTCTAATTCAAGTCGTACAACCTTGCAGGTGAAAGGACCAGCCACGATCATGACACGATGCTTTAAAATTTCCAAACCGATTTGAAAATAAAAACGGATTTTGTATTATTTACTCAACTAAACTACGGTGCTCTTTGGCCGCACCACCATAAAACCACGGCGTTCTCGTAGATCACTTCCTCTGGATGTTGTTTTTCTTCGGGCGGCTCTTCCGCAATCGCTCCCGACCCGTTAAAGGTGAAATCATCCGTGTTGGCATTTTGGTTAATGAAGTGATACTGACCCGAGCTGGTGGCTAGAATGGGCAGCACTGGGTTGAGGCCAACTCCGTTGCAACAGTCGAAGTGCAGGGGCAGCAAGGTGGCTTTCCCGTTTCCCTTGAGATCCCACACATTTAGGGTGCCCTGGGTATCGCCGCTGATTAGCCAACTGCGATCTGCTGTCAAGTCGAACTGGATTCGCTGGTTGGTTTCCACTTGGCGCTGAAGTTCGACCAGCGGCTTCTTGTAGTTCCGCATGTCCCACTGCAAGATTTTGCCGCACTTGCGAGCTCCACTGAACAGATGCCATTGCCCGAAAGCATCCTCACTGTATTGAAGTTTGGTGATTCCACCTTTGTGACCGCCCAGCGTAAAAAGAGGGCCCTGCTTGGGGCTGCAGCGAAGGTCAAAGTGCTGAATGTATCCGTGCCAATTGCCACAGGTCACGGTGTTAGGGTGCCCGCTGGTCTGGGCGATGGTGGAAATCGCACACTTCACGGGGTAATCGTCGCAGAGACGTCCAGGCCTATTAAATGGAGTAAGATTAGGTCGGACTAGGAAACCAAGTATGCACTTTGCTCACCTGCTTGTGTCGAAGATTTTAATGCAGCGCTTGTAGCCTGCGTATATCTTCTGGCCGTCGTGGGAAAAGGCCAACGAAATGGCCGCCATCACTTCGTCCACAGCATCATACCCGCTGTAGCTGCACCGTCGTGTGCCGTCAAAGGCGTCCCACATGTGAATAGGCTCGTGCTGCCGCGTGGCCAGCCAGCTATGGAAGATGCAAATAAGGTTGGATCCGTCAGAGAGCTGTCAACTCACAAGCAGGAGTCTGGCTGCTGGCTGTTCATGTGCGGAAACCAGGCGCAGTCGTAAACAGTTCCGCCTTCGGGCACGTGCACCGCCGACTTTAGATTGGTCAGATTGCGCGTCTGCTGCACCGTGGGTGTGGAGTAGAGATCGGTGGGCAGCTCCATGACGTGCATGCCGTCCAGGTGAACCGGTACCAGCAGGCATGTGCCGTCCGGGGACCAGTAGCAGCCTTTTGTGTAGTGCTGAGCCTCCGCCGACGAGGTCCAGCAGCGTCTTCCCAGCTCAATAAGTCTGTTGTGGAAGTACTCCAGGGGAGCAGGTTCCACTGGCGCCAGTGCCGGCTCAACGTTCCCCTTAGTATTCCCACAAGTCAGTTCCAAGGTGTCTTCGATGTCGATAATGCGCTCGTTCTCATCCTCCTCATCCTCCTGCGTGGACTCGGCCTCCTCCACGCTAGTCTCCATGGGAACAGAAAACTCCAGGGACGCACTGCTGTTCGCTGGCTGCCCAAAACGCAGCTTTAGCTCCTCAGCTTCTGATAGGGTCACGCTGAGCTTGGGGGCTGAATTTTCTGTGGTGGACGTGACCATTGAGCTGCTGAAGCTCACGTTATGGTTGAGCAGAGACTCCTCCATGTTGCTAATGTTTTTGCTTAAGTTGACGGCTAAAAGAGTAATTCCGGATCAACCTGCCTAGATATTTTAAATTTTACTTACAATTTTCCCACCCCTTCCCCCCCTTTAACCCCCCAAAAAAAAAGTAAACAAAAAAAAAAAAAAAAAAAAAAAACAAAAAAAAAAAAAAAAAAAAATAAATTTTTTAAAAAAAAAAAAAAAAAAAAAATTTTAATAAAAAAAAATTTTTTTTTTTAAAATAAGAGCACAAGATATCAACCATTCGGGGTGCCACAGAAACCGTCGACGGTTTTGGGGAAAATTTTTTCGGAAATTCGAAAAAAAACGGTGTTTTTGAAACCGTCTCGAACTTGTTGTTGGGACTAACGATTCGGAAAAAGACAGGGCTGACTTCTTATTTTTATTTGACATTTATTTGCTATTTTTCAATAAATTCAAGCCAAGTTTTATTTTTTGCAAGACAATATCAATAACTAAAAAACTCTACACATAAATCTTTACGTACAAAATAGTCCAAAATTTTAATCACTTAATTTTCACGCTCTATTTATACCGCTCAACAACAGTGTGACCAAGGAGTAGCCAATAATATATACCATGCGACACAAAATTATACCAATTTTAATTTAAAATATACACCGTTTAAAGAAAATTTTGTTGCGATAGGATATTAAATTTTTTAAGTTTTTTAATAAGAATTTCACTAGATATCAAAAGGAAGTTTTTTTTTTTAAAAATTTTTTTAAAAAAAGGAAAAAAAAAAATTTTTTCCCCCTTTTTTAAATAGGCGGGCCCATTATGAACAAATTTTGATAACTCGGATTAAGTGTAGCCCGGTTTCCACTGGTCGGTATTATCGGTGCATCAAAAAAATATCGCTCAAAAAATAATCACTATTTTTTTTTCAATGAATAGTTATTAAAATAGAGTAAAATATATAAAAATCAAGAAGTAAAAAATCATTGCGGATATGGAAAGAGCATCCGAAAGTAGCCGACTGGTATAATTCGTTTGTTTAACCGGCTTTTCCAAGTGGATGATTTATTTGTTTGAAAATTACATTGATAATAATTGTTGACGGTCCCTGTTTATTTGCGAAACTCGAAGAGTAAATGTTGAAAATGTCTGTTTGTCCGTCCGTCCGTACGAACGCTGAGATCTCGGGAACCATAAGAGCTAGAGCCACCAAATTTTGCACACAGACTTCTATAAGCAAGGCGCAGATCAAAAACCTGACCACGCCCCTTTTTACGCCCACAAACCGCGAAACTCTTTGGTGTCCACATTTTTAATGCTAGAGAAAAGTGGCCCTTATAAATGTTGTTTGTATTGAAAAAATCTACCTTGGCCATTTTCAAGAAATTGTGTAAGCAAGTGCGTTAAAATTTTATTGCGCTTAAAAGCAGGCAACACTTTGTTTTAAAAGAGGTTTTTTTACGCTAAAAAGGGCTGACTGTATTGACAATAACATTAACTTGTGAATTTCTAACTCCCAACTGGTTCTTGCTCCTCATAAACCAAGACCCAGAGGCAGAGCATTTAAAAGTTAAGACTTAAGACTTAAAGAATAATTTATGAAGTCATTAAAATTAAATTAAATAAAAATTAAAATAAATATCGGTACAAAACATTCTTACTGTAATCATTTGTTAAAAGTTGGTAATTTAACCTATTATTGGCGGTTGGAGATTAATTGATTAAATTTATTGTAGTTTTTTATTCGTTACGTAGTGATTTACGTTAAGTACCAGTTAGCTGACAGTCGAGTAGAGTTAATTTAACCAACAGTTTTCGGTTGGAGAATTTTAACTGTAGAATTGGTTGAATTTAGCCATAAAATTTGATGTGTGTGGTAACGTGGGCAACTTTTGACCTACAAAACAATTTTTCCCTTTTTTATAAAACATCTGATTGCTTCTGTAATTTGTTTTTATTTTACAAATCTTGGCCTGAGCTGAATTAACAGCATAGCGGTTACTTACAGTGCCCTTAGCGCCTTCCTTAGGTTAAGGATGGCGACTAATAATAGTCCGTGGGCAGAAAGAGTAACACCGGCTGCCCCACTAAGAGCTTTCCTCTGCATCGGGTAGAACATGACAGAAATGCTCAGAGGGAGTGACACCTGCAGCTCGTTGGTGTCGAACTCCAGGTCGTGCCGCTGGCCCAGGACCAACCGGGTGTACTCCATGACCAGCTGATGAGGCGCTTTTCCCTCCAGCAAGGCAAGATCTGCTACATGGAACTCATACCTAACGCTCAGGAACATGTTTCGACAACTTAGGCTTTGCTGGACTTCATCAAAAACACCTTGCACGGGTGGTGGCATCTCATTGGCGTTTTCCGAGTAGTGTAGCTGCATGGGCAGCCAATTATCCGGTTTCGGTCTGCCGAACTGTGATACAAATACCTTTCCGACGTCGCCCAAGTGGCTGCAGTTGTGGGGTAACAGCTGATCCCATATCTGGGCCTGCAGGACCTGGCAGTATTCGGTGTGGTTGGCTTGTTCCTGGAACAGGGGAGCTGCTTGGTGAAGCTGACACTCTGTGAATAGATCCACGCCAAAGCGCATGACCTGCCTTTGGTCTAGTGTTCGATGGCAGCCTCTACCTCTCGATCTCCGTGAAGGCAGGGGAAGCCAGTTAAAATTTTTGAGATCTTGGCTGTTATGAAAATAGCTCAATAGCTGCTTGTTCTCGCTGGTATCTTGTGGTAACATTGTGGAGACGATAAGGGGAGAGCCAGGCAGATACCCGAGTGGACCTGAAGTGGGCTTAGCCAGCGACTCATTTTGAGTGCGAAACTCTACTTTGTATTGCAGCCAAAGTGGTTCGTTGTCATTCCCTGCCAAATTTATCTCCTCTATTAAAACTTTGGCCTCCAAAATATTTGTGAAATTGTGAATGAAAAGAAGCTCTATTTTATCCGCTATAACATCCAGTTGGGTGTCATTCGCTTGCTCCAAACAATGCAATTTGCCATCGCCTTCTTTTTGACAGACCTGTATGACAAGTCCGTCCACTTCCTGTTCCTCTAGATCGCGTGGCTTTGGCAGCAACTTATAGGTGGAAGTTAGATTGAGTATGCCCCACAAACTCTCCTGCAACTGGGAGGAGTCCTTCATCAAGCAGTTGCTACTAATTGGATGCAGGTGCCAAATGGACTGCTTTAGCTGGCAATAGGAGCTCTCATAGGCGGTGGGCAACTCAAACGACGTCAATTGCTTGGTCTCTGGCTGCCACAGTTGAAGGGGTTGTCCGAACTTGTAATGTGATACCGAGGATCGAGATAGAGAAGAGTCTGTGTCATAGATTCCCAGAAAATCAGTCCACTTACGATACTGCGAAGCATCAAAATTTGTGCTTTGTGGTTGCCTTTTAGATGGTTTTGTGTTGCTCCGAAAAACGCACAACCACCCGTCGTTGATCTGACAGGTTGGCAATCCGTGAGTGAACTGAAAATCCTCTAGTCGTGATTGGACCAATGGAAGAGCTGAACCGGCCTGGCAATTAAAAACTTGGCGAGTCTCTGGACGGCAGCCAGTGTCACAGCAGCAGTTAAGATCGCATTTGTCTGATTGCAGATCGCATGAGCAATAGTAGTCGCTATTATCCTTAGGTATCGGCCAAAAGGCAGGCGCTTCAGTAGCGTTTAAAGTAGCTTCCGTAGTTGGAGCCAGCGACGTGGGCGGTGATGGTGTTATTGTGCTTCTGGACTTCTGTTGAAAACGCGGTGGAAACGTGATTCCGAAAGTGCTGGCGACTTCTGGCAGCGGGCTGATGGAGCTGCCCGCTTCACTACTAGCGGAAACAGTAGTAGTTGGGGATTCCGTTGTGGGCGAAGCGAGTGACGCTGTGGTATTATCGTGCGAAATTCCTATTTTAATGGTGTATGACGGATTTGTGGCTAAGAACAGCGCGAATAAGAGCAAAAACCTCTTCATGGCTACTTGAAATCCACACCGTAATCCTCGAACTTTCGAAAAATTAAGTGGAGCTCAACGATGACTTTTCCTGAGCTCAGGGTTTGCAGCTTGTAACTGGAGAATGCAAAGTAAAAACATAAATATAAGTTGTTTACAAACATACGCATTTCTATTTATATATAAATTTTACGAGCAGATCTCAGATGAAAATGTGTAACTGATCTGGAGCCCTACAATAAGAAATGTAACTCAAATCTTAGCGAGGGTTCAATGGAAAACACATGTAATTTGAATTGCTTGTGTGCCCACACGCAAAGAATCCAAACCCTAAATCGGCTAAGCAGTCTACCTAGTTTTTAGAGAATTTTAGAAATAAAAAGTTTTAATTCAGAACTCAACGAATGTATATGTTTTTTTGGATTGACATCTAACATAAGTTTTAAACTAAGTTTCACAAAGGCCGAAGGTTTTATCTTAGCAGTAATAAATATATATGGTTGTCCATATATTACGCCAACAAATATACGTTCAATTCAAAAGCCCGAAGTGTCTTCTTTCGATGCCCAAAAGTGTGCTATACATTGTTTTTGTAAATCCATGTAATAGCTGTAGGAATTTTACATGCCATAGGTGGCCAATTTTCAAACCACAATGGCAGAATCAAAAGCATTTAAAGTTGAACTCTGAAAATCAGCTCTGCCAAACCAATTAACTATTACTGCAAATTTGTGTAAATATTATTAAGCTTTAAAACGTTTTTATTTCAATAAAAATTTGGGTTCCGCAAAAGGGGCGTGCCCAAGTAATTTGGTTGTATGCATTAGTGTGCGTATAGCGTAAATTGTTCCTGAGATCTCGAAAGACGGATATGGCCAGATGCTGATAAAGAACAACTTTCTTTACAGGGTCGGAAAGGCTCCCTTCTACAAGCTAGGCACTTTAAAAGGAGTTTAACACACCGACTGACAGGCCTACAAAGAGACAGTCGAACAGGCAAACAACCAGATGCAAAGCCAAATAGGCAAGTAGTCCGAAGGACAAACGGACATTTATTACATCCCCTTTAAATGCATTATCTAAATCCGAGCTTTTAAGTTTTACGATTTTGTTTTGCAGTGTAATCATTCCCTTCAAAGCACTAGAAGCTTATGTATTGCTGACCCAGCTCCCTCGGT